>JAQSVH010227517.1:3024-13213 GCA_029448705.1 Adansonia digitata
ACAGGCATTTAGTTCTTTGTGGACTAACTTGATAAGCATCTAGCTCTTTATGGATTGACTCGATAGATGTCAAACTCTTCGTGGTCCAACTTGATTTGCATTTATCTCTTTGTGGATTAGAGTCAATCAGTGTTAAATAGGTGCCATCTAATATAGACTTAGAGTCAATAGGTGCCCAGCTCTTTACAGATCGACTTGACAAGTGCTCAACTCTTTGTAGACTCAATAGGCTTTTAGCTCTTTATGGACTGACTTGATAGGCATTTAGCTCTTTGTGGACTGACTTGATAGGCATGTAGCTCTTTATGGATTGATTCGATATTCATGGTCCAACTTGATATACATCCAACTCTTTATGGATTAACTCGATAAATGTCCAACTCTTTATGGAATGACTTGATAGGTGTTCAATTCTTTATGGACTAACTTCTTAAGATCCAACTCTTGGTAGACTGACATGACAGATGGCCAGCTCTTCATGGACTAACTTGGTAAGTATCCAGCTCTTTATGGATAATTTGATAGGCATTTAGCTTTTCATGGACTGACATAATAGGTGTCCAACTCTCTATGGACTAATGCAATAAGTATCCAACTTTTTATGGATTAACTCGATAGACATCTAGCTCCTTGTGGAATTAAGTTAGTTGAGTTTAGAGATCTTAACTAGATGTCTTTCTGATTTATAAGCTTGAGGGTCAAGAGTTCTTAACAAATGTTCCCTAGGCCTTGATAATGAGGGTCTGTAGTTAGAGTTCTTCTCGAGTATGGGATTTTTTTTAGTCAGGAGTCTATATGGACGACATTTTTAGCTATTTCATGAATGGTACATAAGGATGCAAATGCGTGCTTGAATGATACAATGTGATGGTTTAGAAGCTGAGCTCGACAATTAGTTTTGACATTTTGAATTGCTTTCCCATCTAAGTGCCCCATCAATTGTCCTTTTGACTAAGGGGTTTATTAGTGTTACTTTATAGCTCTAGAAGCTCTAAATAGTTTAAATTGTTTTAGAAGTTATGAAAGGCCTATAACTTTTGAAGAAGGGTTTTTAATATTGATTTGCACATGTTTGGGTTTATTTTGTTGAACGGTTGGTTTATGAGACTGGTGGATTTATTTTTCGATTTGATTTAGGGGATTATTTTGATAATTGGGTAGACCGATCAAGAATTTTAAAGGTTGACGTTAGGGGTCAGAAATGGATTCCTTAGTTCCTACTTTATGACTAAGGTTTACTAGGATAAAGTTTTGAGCATATTTTCAGAATAGAAACATCTTAAGATAAGATTGACTGTAGTTTCCATATTTATTCTTAACCTTCAGATATGAAAAGGTTTTCCTGTAAAATTTTTATCTTTTTGAAAATAATAGTAGGAAATCTTATTATCAGTTTGTTATATTTATCAATCATTATCAACTAATTGATAAACGCAATGCAACATAGGATATAGGTATGACATAAAAAAGAGATTGAAAGAACAAAAATTATTGTAGTTCATTCAAAAGAAAAGAGTATAACCTAAGAAAAATTCTGAGATACATAAAAGAGTTAAAAGATAGATTTTTTAGGCAATAAATGCCCTTAATGATAATCACATGAAATTTTTGGAAGGCATTTTCAAAGGTCCATTTAGAGTGATCAATCTTTTTAGTGTTGCTTGATTTTTAATGAACCCCTCAAACTGGCTCATGATATGATGGTTGGCTCAGGCTTGGGTAGACACCACTTTTTCTCTTCAGGTTCTGTTAAGAGCAAAGTTTAGTAGGCTAGGTTAAGGTAGGATGGATTGTTAGGTTAGTAGTCTAGATTCAGTTAGGTTTGGTGCTTTGACCAAGGTATAGTGGATGGCTTAGGTTCATGATTATTGGATTTAATTAGTTTTACCTAGGCCTCCCTTTTGAGTTTTCAACTTAAGCAAGTTTATTTACCAAGATACCTTTTTGGGCTTTCATAGAAGGCTTTTTTAGAATAATAGGATGTCGTCTCAGGCTTTCATCCTAAAATCCCTTTTAGGCTTTTTATTTTTTCACTTCTTTTGCATTTACTAGGCTTGGTAAGTCACTGTCATCCATTTCAATTAACATCAGGATCCTTTCAAAAAAGATGTATTCCACTATGTGTGGCCTTTCCTAGTTTATGATCCATTTTCCTTAGCATCTTTATGGATTAGAAGAATTTTCTTAAGCATTAAATTAATTTCGTAAAACTGACAAGGATAGACTTTCTTATTATGGTCTCTTATCGTCTACTTTGGTACATTTGGCCATGGTAAATAGCTTTCACTTTTTTCTCATGGATGAGATTAAGCTGCTCTTATCGGTCCTTAACCTCTTTAGCTTTTTCAACTTACGATTCCATTAAGACCCTAAGTAAGGGGATATTAACCTTAATGGATAGAATCGTTTTCATCTAGTTGACTAGGAAAAACATGGTAGCACCCATAGAAGTCTAAACTATTTTAAAGTAGAAATGTAGCACGAAAGGTAGCTTTTTATGTCTATCTTGATATGTTTCAACAAATTTTCTCAACTATTTTCTTAATGTTCTTATTAGCTGTCTTGACTGCCCATTTATTTTTAGATGATATGGCACCACATCATGATGCTGGATTTTGAATTGAAAACATAATGCTTTCGTCATCTTGTTTTTTAAGTTGTACGCTTAATCTGTGTTGATTTGTTCGAGTATCCTATATTGGTAAATGATGTCCCACTTCACAAATTTACACCCAACTCACTTGGTGACATTGGCAAATGAAGCTGTCTTTATCCACTGTATGAAATAGTTAATTATAACCAGGATGAAATAGTGCTCATTCAGAGCTTGAGGGGTGATAGGTCAAATAATGTCCATGCCCTATAAAGAGAAAAGCCTCAGGGTAGTCATGAAATACAGAGGAGACAATGGGTTGTGAATTTTATCCATATAAATTTGGCATTTGTGGCATTTTCAGGCATGACCGATGTAATGTTAACCAATAATAGCTTGATCTCATGACTTGTTTTGCCATGCGATGTCTAGTCGCATGTTTGCCATAGATCCTACCATGGACATTTTTTAGAGTTCTATTAGCTTCAGAGACATCTATGCATTTAAGTAATACTTGATCTCAACCTTTCTTGTACAAAAAAATCCCACCATCTAGAACAAAACTCACAGCCATTCTTCGGATGGTTTTCTTATCGACTTCAGTAGCTTGCTTAGGGTACTATTGGCCCTAAACGCATTGAAGAATGTTATGGTACCAAGGTAATCCATCTTTTTCCTCTAATATGTATTGGAAATTTGTCAGGGTTTCATAGATATTCATCTGAATGAGTGTAACCCTTGATTTTAAGTTTACTTTGAACATTAAGGCTAAGACTACTAGAGCATTGACCATTTGATTTTCCTCTCGAGGCAAATGCTAAGCTGATTTCATCAAAATTTTTTCTTAGTTCGAAGATTAGTTTCCATAATGGACTAACTTGGTATCTTGGGTTTCTCACTTTTTTCAAAACTAGTAGATTGCTAAGGTTAAGTCCCCCAAAACTTATAAAATTCTTATACCTGTTTTGATAGTGGCTTAGAGCCCTATAACACAGGCCTCATATTTAGCTATGTTATTGATAGAATCAAAGTTTAATCTGGTAATGAAAAGATAATAATTTTCATTTAGTGAAATCAGAATTGCCCTAATTCTGTGCACAAGTATTTGATGACCCATTAAAGTACATTTTCCAAAATTGTTTAAAGTTGGAAATCTGTTCTTCTTTGGATATACACGTTGTCCTCACACGGGAACTCAAAGTCTAATGGTTCATAGTCATTCTTTGCTTAGTTTTCCAAGAAGTGGATTATTGTGCTACCCTTGATAGCTTTCTAGCTCACATAGGTAATGTCATATTTGAAGAGCAAGACTTGCTACCTAGCTAATCTTTCTAATAAGGTAGAGGCCCCATATAATTATATAAAGAGATCAAGTTTGGTGATTAGCCATATGGTATGGTAGAGCATGTATCTTCTTAGCCTTTGTCTAAATTATTGAGTAATTATTTTCACCCTCATGACCTTTCTACTTAGATAGTAGATAGCCTGCTCATTCTTACTCGACCCATCATGTTGACCTAATACACAGCCCATAAACTTGTCAAAAACTAATAAGTATAGGATTAGTGGTCAACCAAACACTGGTGGTACTAGTACTAATAGGTTTGATTAGTTGTGTTTGACTTTATCGAAGGCTTCTTAACACTTGTTGTTCCATTCCTAGGGATTCTATTTTCGAAAGAGTTGGAAGATCGGATCATATTGATTGGTTAACTAGGATATAAATCTGGCTATGTAGTTTAATCTCCCTAAAATCCTTTTCACCTATTTTTGGTATGAGGCGATGATAGGTTTTGGATAGCTTTGCTTGTTTGGGTCAACCTCTACTCCTTTTTCAATAACAATGGAGCCTAATAGCTTGCTGAAGGTGACACCAAAGGTGCATTTACTGGGATTCAGTTTGAACAATAATTTATGCAACTGCTGGAAGTGTTTTTGAAGATTTCAATATGTTCACTTCCTTTGGTGATTTTGAGATCATATCATCTACATAGACCTCTATCCCCTTGCGTATTAAGTCATGAAATAATATCACTATTGCTCTTTTATATGTTACAGTGATGTTCTTTAGCCCAAGAAGCATAACCATTTAACAATAAATGCCCCCACATAGTTTTCTCCATGTCTTCGGATGCCATTTCCATGTGATTGTAGCCTAAAAGTCCATCTATGAAAGAAAAAAGGGAATTTTTGGTGGTGTTGTCTATTAAAGTGTCAATATGGGGCAAAAGGATGTTGTCTTTTTAACTAGCCCAATTTAGACCTCTATAGTCTCACAAATATTTATATTGCCATCCTTTTTAGGGACTAGGACTATGTTAGCTACCTATTCGAGATACTTAGCTACCTTAAGGAATCCTACCTCAAATTGCTTCTTCACGTCTTCCTTGATTTTTAAAATCATCTCTGATTTCATTTTTTTAGCTTTTGTTATATGGGTTTACATTCAAGTTTAAGAGAAAGTTAATGAACCACTATGTTGGTGTCCAATCTGAGTATGTCATGATAGGACCAAGCAAATACATCGTGATATTTTTGGAGAAGGTTTATCCATTTGGTTCAGGTTAAAGTGTTTATAAAAGTTCTAATATTGATCTCTTTCTAATCTTTTCCTACTCCCAAATTTATGATCTTAACCAGTTTGTCTCAAGACAAGATATGAATCTCCCTTTTACTCAATCAACTTTAACAAATTTAGTAGTACATGAGTTTTTTCAAAATCTCTTTGGGAATCAACCTCGCTAATACAAAGTAGTTGCTCAAAATTGACTTTGGAGTCTTGGTAAGATTATTCATGTTATTTTCATCTGGGTCTTTAAAAATATAAAGGAGGAACAATATAGGAAAAAACATGTATGGGAAGGTTTAAGGTTGGAAAAGAATATAAAGATAAGACATAAGAGATGGAAAGCATTGTGCTTAGTCATTTCTATTAATAATACTTAATAAAAGGCATGCATATAAAAGGTCCTACAATGCTCTGATGCAGAAGCATGTAGGTTTAGTTTATAGCATTACTCTGAGTTAGACTTATGCATCACAAGAATCTTAGTTTCAATCCAAGTGCTTGGAACAAATTGTGGAAGACACAAACTAATCTCACAATTTGATGCTGATGTTTTGTCTCATCTATGGCATTAAGAAAGAAGTATCCAAATGCCTTGCTCAATATAAGCAACATTACAGGAGCCAGTATTTCCTCCCTGATCTGGATTTATATATCTTCTTAGATAAAAACTTTCCTGCAAAGTAATGGAAAAACCATGATTCATATCTAAAATCCTAACCTCTCAAGTCAGCCATTTTTTTTCTCACACTTTTGAGCCTACTTCTTCTATTGCTAAGTGTTAGGCTTGAATCTCAATCTCTCTCATCTCTCTTGTTGACAACCTGGAGGGCTCTAGTAATACTTTAAAGGAGTGCTTTAAGACATCTACTTCTCTTCTAATAGACCAATGCATTAGTGCAGGCTCTAGTGAGTTTATTTACAGTTGTCTTTGCTTAAGCTTTTTAAGTCTCTAGGTCATCGGTAAGAAAAGTGAGCTCAGCCTTCCATTCGTTAGAGACTTTCAAAAAAAATCTTGAGCTCATGCATATCGATATAAGCATAAAAATTTAATCAAAATTAAACTTACATAGTGGAATTAAACAAAGAAATACTCAAGTTTCCTTAAGATCTTTAGAAAGAGATTTACATGTGATCAGGTTGCAATTTAAAAATATTGATCTATTAGAAATTATACATGTTTAGAGACTCATAACTCTAAGCATGGTGATCCCTACATGAAAGCATCATTGGATGATTAGTACGACCTGTTTTTAAGGCTAAAAGCAATCTAAGTGTCTTTAATGGGATCCACATAAATGCGTATTAGAGCCTTCATGGGGTTTGGCAGTTCTCTAGTGCTAGTCAGAAGGCTTTTCAAGCCTTAGCCAAAAGATATATAACTAATAGGCTTAGATCTGAAGTGATCAAGAAAAATTCACATCCTACTACACTAAAAAAAAAAAAATGACTCCCTAAGGTAGTACTTTTTTTGTAAATGCAGGCAAACGAATTTAAAAATCCTAATTTTTTATTTTATTGATTCCTTTAGGATAGAAAACTGATTTTCCATCTTTCGTTGTGATCAAAAACATTTTCAAATCATCTAGGATGCAAATCTACACAATTAAGCATAAAAAAGCAGGGATTTTGGTGTTTTGCCAATTTCATAACTTTTATGAAAAATTAATCTCTCATTGCCAGAAAACTATTTTTTAATTTTGTTGTGTCAAAAACAATTCAAGAACATCTGCCCTTCATGAGGTGATGCAATATCTTATTTTGATGGAAAATAACTGAACAGTAGTAATATTCGTTTATCAGCACTAGTGCAGATTTACGTTAAGCCATGACTCGGACAGCATAATGGCTTACAGTATAAGACATTATGAATGATGGTTTTTTGTTCACCATCACTTATTTATACAAAGGTTAGCCATCGTTTGGGCAGCTCGATGCCATGCCTTGATAAATGATAAAAATGCAAATGTGGGTGACAATTGTATACTGATTGTCACCTACATAATTATGGTAATTAAGAGTAAAGGATAGGAATGCTTCCTCGAGTGACCCTATTCTATAGGTATTCTAGCAGCATTCATGTATGGTTTAACATGATTTAGCTCATAGGGTTCACTATATGTGGTTTAAATTGATGCCTAAATAGGTTTCCAAATTGCTCCTCCATCCGGTAAGGTTTATTGAGGGTCCGCGATCCTAGACCCATCACGAGTTTGGTGGAATAGGTTCAATTTGTTAGATGTATTTCCTTATGCAAATACGGGGGGTTACTCATGAAAGACATAGATAATTTACATCCAAAAAGTTATTGCCATGCCTATGCAAAAGGTTACTCATAAAGGCAGATAGCTCACTTCCTTCTAATGATTGGGTTAAAACCATGCCATAGAGTTTGGCGGGACACTAATGCACAAGCAAGTGCGTGGTGTGTGATGGGGAAATGATCAAACCTTTTTGTTTATTTTCATATTACCATTTTTATTAAACTGATGATTACTAAAAAATAAGACAATCCTGACAATCATACCAAACAAAAGATTAGTTGACAAAACAAAATAAAGGGTCATAGTTAAATAATGATCGAAGATCGAAAGAACAAGGAACCTAGCAAGACATAGCTACTTATTGGCCTAACTCTCTATACAATCCTACTGGAGTCACCAAGCTATCGCAATGTACCCCAAGGTGGATCCACACGGATCTATGGGTGCGTATGACTTAAAATATTTTCCTGCCTTGGAAATGCCTTCTTGACCAAGACTTTTCTTTTGCGACATGATAAAAATGAGAATGTATGGATTCTCGACTTATGATAAGTGAAGGGGACCATAAGATGAATCGCTCATCTTATTAGTCTCAGATGACCATTATGACATGGCCAACGCATGAAGTTGCCACTGATAATTTAGGGCTACGCATGACCGGATGCCTATTGAAACCTATGTTTTAAGTTATGAAACTCAAAACGTCGATCCCGTGGTCTATGTATTACGAAGATTCATCGTTGGCTTTGGGAGTTGGTTAGCATGATGAGGTATGAACCTCTTCACGACACCTGAAATCGATGCCTTACTAGCTATGTCTTATCTCGATTTTAATTCTTTCGATCTTAACTCGTCACTATTTCAATATAACCCCCTTTCAATGCATGAATTTTATAGAAATACAAATTCAGGTTTTGATGAAAAGATTTAATCTCATATACCCCTAGAGAGATAGGGAATATAGAGATTTTCAATAAAAATGACCTCTGGATTTTACTTTGAACAATGAAATATTTCACTTTAGGCACTGGAGAGATACCCACGCAAAATATTACTTTAGTTTTATTTGGAATGATTGGAAAACATGAATGAAATAATCATCATAAAGAAATCATGTTAGCAAGGCAATAAATGAAGTAACATAACATGGATCATTCAATGCAATGATAAAGAAAAAGGATGGACTATTGAATTTATCTCACAATTGGCATCGATTATTTGAGAATAATCGAATCGACAATTTTTGAGATGCTTCGTGTTTCTTGATTAAATGAGGTTTGTTTGACATATTCATGGAAGTTCTATATGGAGAAAAATTTAATTGTAGTTGAAAGACAGGGTTAGAGTATCCTCTCAGAAAGATGGGGTTGGAGTATCCTCATGGATGACAAATAATTTTGATAAAGAAAGATTTTTAAATCTTGATAATTTGAAAAGTAGGGTTAGAGTATCCCCTCAGAAGGTCGGGTTGGAGTATCCCCGTGGATGGCAAATCATTTTTAGAATGGAAGTTTTTTCAATCTCGACAATTTTGAAAAATAAGGTTGGAGTATCCCTTTGAAAAGTTGGGGTTGGAGTATCACCAAAAGTGACACGTCTGACACTCTTTAGAGAAGTCGAGTTGGAAAACTTAAATTGATGAAACTTTATGATTACAAAATGAGTGAGTATTTTAATGACTTTTGACAAGAGAAATTATTGTGAACAAGGATGGTAAAGATGTAAAGTATGTTTATGCCTTAATATGAGCCTGTGGAAGGTCAATGCATGTTCTCGAGGCTGATCGGGGTGCTATGGTGACATTCAAATGTCTCGAGATAAAGCTTGGGAAAATAACTCAATTTTGACCATAACCAAAAACAGGGGATAGCATCACGCTATCCCACTTCCCTAATTTATTCTAAATTGGTTTGAAGGCTTTAGAGGATGGACAAGACACCATTAGAAACGTAACTCGATAAGGATCAATCTAAAAGGGTTCCCAGTATCCCCAAAAGTCACTTTCTAGGGAGATAAATTTTCAATTTCAGATTGATCGTGCTGCTGGTAGAGCATATAAGGGACTAGGTGTGTCAAAATTTGACAAATCACCCTGGACTCATTTGGTATCAAAAAATTGCAAGTGACATTATTCTGAAAAAGTAATTTCATGAATCTTTTAGGAAAAATGTTTAAAAATTTTGGATAAATCATTTTGTGTTTGAATGGCCCAACTAGAATACATGTTTGAATTCTAGAGGTTCTAAACAGTTTAGATTTGAAATATCATAACTCTCTCGTCCGAAACAATCTGGGGGTGAATAAGAAATCGTTTTAAAGATAATTCGACACACTTTGAGAGGAAAATATAAAAAATTTCATGAAAAATCATTTAGGATTTAAAGTGATTTTTCAATTTGCAACAGTTGTGTTACTAGCAGGGGACAAAGCAAAGCAGGGCATATTTCTTATTTTTTATGTTTATGGGTCCAAACTTGAGTCATTGACATTCAAACATCCATGACTGAAGGGAAAGAGTGGCATGAGCATCACAAACTCATTTGCATAGCCCCAGATTAGTTTGGGATGATGGAATAGCTCCTTGATCACATCACTTAAGGTTTTGACTCAAAAACAAGGCATGAATATTTTGGGAAAAAGTGCAAGGCCATTTTTTTTGAAAATCAGAAGGTCAAGATTCCAGATCTGGAAAACTTAATTTTCCCTAAGATTTTTTTATGCTAACTTTAAGGAAAATGCTAAGTTCATGCTTGTCCTCATTGGTTG
>JAQSVH010227558.1:0-13203 GCA_029448705.1 Adansonia digitata
TTTAATTATAATAAGAATGGTGTATTTGAATAAGAATTTATAATTATTTTTTTAATGCATTGAATAAAATTATTATTTTTAACATACTTATTAGCAAAGCCTACATATTTTTTATCATGTTCATTAATTATACGTATATGCAATTAAAATAGTTAAAAAATATAGCAATCTTCGATCTTTTTTTAATGAGCAAGCATTAATAACCATTAAAAATTTTGAATTAAATTAAAATAATAGTGATTAAAGGTAGATTCCAGGAAAAAAAAAGAAAAAGGCCAAAGGCAGGCAACAATAACAGATCCATGAAATTGCTAAAAACACTAAAAAACATTAAAGAAAAAAATTAAAAGGAAAAGATAAGAGCACACAGAATAAATTATCAAGAAACATGAAAGAGCAAATCAAAATTAGTGAAAGTAAAAATTGATAATCCTAGGGAAATACGGATGATTTAGCTCAAAGACTGGTTTTGTCATGAGTGCATTCTTCCGAGTGAGAGATAATGTGAGGGATGGGTAGCAAAAATCCCTAATAACTCTATACTTTGTTTATATTAATGAGGGCTTTTTTTGTGTTTCTGATGCAACCCACTCGCAATAGCCTAAAAACTGATTTTGTTTTAAAAGGAAATTAGATTTGCCTTGCTGATATAGATGAGTGTAATATTATAGTGCGTAACAAGGCCTAAGCCAGCACAGCACCCTCCCCTATGGGCTTTCCCTTGTTAGACCATAAAAAGCAACAATAAATAAATCAATCAATCAATTAAAGCAAAAAAATATTTATAAAAGGAAAAAAATAGATATATATATATGAATGGAATAAAAAATTTATACAAGTTGATATTATCTTTTAGTTAGCTTTAGTTTGAGTTTAATAATTTATTTGGCAAGTTTTCCAATTCATTTAAAAGAAAATTTAATTATTTAATTATCCTGACTTTAGTTACCTCTAGTTAATCAATTCATTGGTACACATTTCTGTTGGTCATATGAAAAATGCTCAACTTGTGAGAAAGGGTAGAGGTTTAAATGGAGGTAATAAGTGATATTCTTTTAAAAAAGATTAAGTGATAATATTTGAAGGTCTTCCAACAAATTGAATTGATTCAGATAATCACAAAACATATTGCAGCAGGAAAAAAATTAAACGAGATTGAATTTTGTATGAATTTAAAAATCACATCAACTTATATATATCTTTAAATATGTAAGTAAATAAATATTGAAAATAAATAATAAGTATATAGAAGAATTCTATGTGAAAAAAAGTAAAATTAAAAATTACACATTAATATATTAAAATAAGCTGCCAATATATCGACTAAATTATTATATATATTTTTCTTTTATTAATTTTTAATATTTATACTTTGCATTGGCATAAATTTTATAATATACTTAAGAATAAATAGATATTTTGTTTAAATATAATTTTCAATCTTAATACTTTTATTGAGCCTTTTAAAACATCAAGTAAATCTTATAGCTTAGACAAATTATAATATTAAAGCATTTAAGATTTCACATACATCAAACGTAAATAAAATGATAATGATAAAAAGTTTGGCACGAGACAAAAAAGGTTGGTGGTGACTCCATGTTGTTCAAAACTCGTCTCACGATCCAAAAATCACAAAAATCATAGTCTTCAATGTTGTCTTCATCTTCGTGTTCACCTTCATATATGCATCACCTTCATCATCATCATCATTTTCAATCATTTGTGTCAAAATCAGATTCTTTAACACCTACTAAATTAGATTCATGAATTTGAGTTAAATCCACATCTATCATCGCTCTGCATGGATCTCTTAAAGTTTGAATGGTGTATTTCTTAGTTTCAACCATATTGCTAACTTCCTCTTGTTGATATGATGTATCTTTCAAGTGTTCCTTATTTTTTTCTTCATGATTTGGTTTTACATTTAGCCCACCAATCAATTTAGTCATGTTTTAATCTAGGATATGATGCATAATATACTTGAATTGTGCCAAGACAAATGGTTCATATTTCATATATCTTTTGATTTCAACCAAATTAAACTTCATATGCACATTTATTCCTTTGATGGATCGAACCATATGTACTTAAATAATATAACTTGCATTAATGATCTTGAGTATTCTTATCTCTATGATTTCATCCAGCAAGCCATAAAAATCATCTTCTGCCTTTCAATGTTATTGAGTGTGAAAATAATACCCATTTATGAAATATGCTAGCAAGTTTGTACTCGTGAATTTGGACCCTATGACAGATGATAAAGCAATCCTTGCTCTTTAAGTTGTTCATGATTACTTTGTACTTAAAGTAATAAACATAAAGTTAACAATATATATATCTTGATTAAATATTAATAATTTGATTTTGATCCATAGGCAACTTACATATGTTTTAAAACATGCTGCAAATTCTTCATTGCACATATGGTCAAACTCATTTAGCGGTAATCCGTACAATGAAGTTTGAAAAATCCTATCAGTAAATATAAGTTATATATTAGAAAATGTTTAACATAAATTTAAACTTTAAGTATGGTTCCACTTTTAGAGAATTTAGTAAGATATATTAATAGGTTGCTCGCCATTCTTTACCTATTAAATAACGAAACTTACATGTGTTGCTATTGGGATCAATAAAGCCCTCATCATTTCTTCCTGTTCTCTGGCTCTTACATTTCAGTAAGGCTCAAAGCTTCAACACATGCTTTATTCTTCACTTTTTTTCTTTAAATGATATAAGGATCTAGTTACAATAAAAAGAAGTTTATCAAAATATAATATATAATTAAAAATTTTAAAATTCATAAAAAATATTTTACCTTTCGAATGGATACATCCATCAAAATTTGATAGGACCTGCCATTTTAACCTTATAAGACAAGTGAATTAAGAGATGCTCCATTGAATCAAAAAATGATGAAGGGAATATCTTTTCTAAGTTGCAAAGAATGATAGGGATATATCTCTCTAGTTTCTCCATATGTGATACTTTTAAACACTATTGAGCACATATCATGAAAGAAAATACAAAACTCAGTTATGGTGCCTCATACAAAATTTTCCTTGGAAGCTTTTGGAATTAGTCTCTACATAAATATGTAACAATTATGACTCTTCAAACCCATCAACTTGCATTCATTCAAATTAACACATTCCCTAAAGTTTGATACATATCCATCAGAAAACCACATAGATTTTAGCCATTCATAAACAACCTATCTCTGTTCCCTGCTTAATGTATAAACTGCTTTTGGTTTTGGTCCTTTGCTCATTACATCCATATCTAGTGTAAGCCGATCACAAATATCTTTCATATATTTTCTTGCATACAAGTTGCCTTTTGTTTTTCCATTAACATCCATCATAGTTTGTATGATATTATCGAAAACATTTCTTTTCTGTATTTATGATGTCAAGATTATGATGAACAAGATGGATCTTCCAACATGTTAGATACCCAAATATACTCTGTTGACTCTGTTTATGTGTATTTGAATATGCAATTGTTGTACCAAAAGGGTTTTCAACAATAGTTGGAAGCCATGCACTCACCTCCAAACTTGATCATGGGTTAACCTTAATAGTGGATGGGTTTTTTCAATCTTATTTTTTATGAACTCTTTTTTATTACTTTTGAATGTATGATTCATTGATAAAAATTATCTGTGACACAATCGATCTTTTTGCCATGTTTTAATTTGAAGATCTTAGCTGTACTCCATTCAAATAATATTCTAGAAGCCAGAAAGTTATTTATCATCCAAAAAAGAGTAGCTTTCATTACAAATGTCCGATCATTAAAGACATCATATGTAAGAAAACCTTCATCCCGTTCCAACTCTACAATCAATGGTTGCATATAAACATCTATCAACTTTTTTGAATTTTATGGGCCAGGATGATCAATGTCGAAAGCATATAAGTTGTCTTCATACGCATATTAGGTGAAAGATTGTATGGAGCTAAGATAACTAGCCAATATTAATAAGCTTTTCTTGATTTCTCAAATAAGGTAAACCCATCAACACAGAGACTTAACTTGATGTTTCAAGGCTCTATGGCAAACTCAGGATATATTCCATCAAAATGTTTCCATGCCTCTATATCTAAAGGATGACACATTAAACCCACTTTTGTTTCATGGTTTGCATGCCAACTCACATGTTCAGCAGTGGCCTTAGATATATAGCCTTTGTAATATGGGGATTAAGGGTAGATAAAACATTTGCTTGTAACATTTTTTATTACGACCTTACCTTCAGATAATCTTATACTTAGATTGGTTACAGAATTTACAAGATTCTACATTTTCATCATCCCCCAATATAACATACAACCCTTACAACATACATCAATCCTTACATCTGGAAGACCTAAGTTTTCTAGTAGCTTTTTCATATCATAAAAATCACTTGGCATGATGTTATCACAAGGTATTGTTTCTCGTATTACTTCAATAAAAAAGTTCAAGTTGTTCTCAAGCATATTATGCTCTGCCTTGATATTTAATAGCCTTTCCATCATCGATAACTTTGTGTGGTTGTCACAGCTTGCCCGCAAAAGTTCATCTATAGCTTTCAACACTTCATAAAACTGATTAGATAGAAAAGTTTCATTATCTATGTTCACATTAACACCTATTGCTCCTACCTCTTCCAATGATGATGCATAACTAGTATCCACTTGTTCAAATGTTGAAGCAAAGCTAATACTTGCATGGTTTGATTCCAAAACAAAATTTTGACCACCTGCATCAATTATTATCCTCTAATATACGCTTAATTGCTCATAATAACTGCATTCTCCCTTAATCGAAAATTGTTTACTTCTTCGATATTCTTTATTAGAAATAAATGGTTCACCTTAGCAAGTCCAATTATAGTAATTCGAGGTAAAACCAAATCTATAAAGATGTTCCCTAACTTTATTACACACATGAAACTTACAATTGCTACACTTTTTACACAAGCACCTTAATCTTATTTCTATCCATGAACTCAACTTGACTACTAGTAAAGTTCAAAAACTATTCTAACCCAATATGAAACTTATCAATCAATCCTTGATGTTCAGCTAAGTTTTCATTATACATCCAAGCCTTATCTTTTTGCATTGTTCTATATGCAAATTAAGCATTTATAAAATATTAACAATATCATATCTAATATTTAATATTCTTAATTAAAAAAAACAAAAATTTTAAAAGTTAAAATTCTATTTGTGCCTAAATAATTACTTGAAAATTGAAAAAAAATTACATTGTAAAAGGGACTCACCCAAGTATTTCGTTGAACTCTTTAGAGTAGAAATTAGTTAATTTGATTAAAATTATAATATTCACTTTTATTGTGAGGCTTTCAAATTGGTATGTATCTAAAGAATAAAAAAAAATTAACTTAATATTGCTGAAGCTTATGGCAATTGATGGAAGAAAATAGTGAAATAAATAACCAAGTCCATAATTACCTAACGACACCAAATAAGAAGAGAGAAAAGAAAAGAGCACGAAAAGAGAAGTATATCTACTTCTGCCATGAAATTAACGACAGAACAATGTACTAGACTTTAGCAATAAATAGTCATTCATAATAATGTTGCAACAATATTAGAAACGAAATCAATGATAAAAAACTATTGGTGGACATTAATGATGAATACTCGCCCATAATAAAATTATGACAATATTAGTGATGAAAAATATCGATAAACTTTTGCAACAAAATTTATCAATGAATGCACGTCTATCATAAAATTACACCAATATTAGCCACGAATAAATCAACTATCCCAACTTTGCCACAAAATTAGCAACAAATACTCTGCAACCAAATATCATGACAAGAGATGTCGTTAATTTCATTGCTAATTTAGTGGTGAATATTGTTTGTCACAGATTAGCGACAACATTAGGAATGAATTTTTGCATTGATAATTCAATAATGGATTTTGCAATGAACCTTATTTGTCACTAAATTAGCAATACAACTCAATAAACAATTTCTTCATTGCAAAAATTGATGCCATTATATTTGACACTTAGCCATGATATTTAATGATGAAACCTGTCCTTTGCAAATTTAGCGATAAATTGGGTGACGAATCATTTTTCACAAAATTTAGCCCTAGTTTGCACTAATATTAGCAATGATTTTTATGACAAATCACTTGTCACAAAAGTGTTTATTTCTAAATATGTTGTTTTGCTAGAGAGAAAGTTTCAACTAGAAAAGTTTAATAAAAGTAAAGTTAGTCTTGAAGAAATTCAAGAACCATAAATCGACATTCTTTTAGAATCAGAGTTGAGGGATGAAACATCAAATATTCAAACTAAAACTCAAGAAACACTAGAACTCTAATGATCTAGTAGGATCAAGCAAGCTTTTAGATACAGATTTTTCATAGATAGAAATGACTTGCCTAGTGAGACTAAACCTACCACTTGTAAGGAAGCAATGCCTGGCATTGATTCTATAAAATGACTTGATGCCATCAACTCTGAGATGGAATCCATGGATGTTAACCAAGTATAGAGTTTAGTTAACCCACCCAAAGGGATAAAACTTGTAGGCTGCAAATGGGTCTTTAAGGGAAAGATTGATGTAAATGGCAACTTTCAAATGTGCAAGGCCAAATTGGTAGCGAAACATTATAATCAAGTTAAAGGCATTGATTATGAAGAAAACCTTTTACCAGTTGCCGTTGTAAAATCTATTCAAATATTTCTTGCAATAGCTGCATATTACAATTATGTGATATGGTAAATAGATATAAAAACTGCATTTCTTAATGGGAATCTGCAAGTGTAGATGTATATGACACAATTAGATGGCTTTATATCCAAGTCAAATCCAAATGAAGTATGTAAGCTAAAGATGTCCATTTATGGACTAAAATAAGCTTCATAGAGTTGGAACATCAAATTTAATGAAGTAATTAAAGAATTTGACTTCAAAAAGAATTTTGATGATCCATGTGCTTATAAAAAGATAAACAGGTGGGCAATCATTTTCTTGTTGGTGCATGTTGATGACATATTGCTTATGGGAAACAACATACCTATGATGTGTCAAAAAAATTGATCAGATGAGTAGCAAAATTTTTTAAAAAAAATTTAATTCAATTGTACTAAATCATGTTGTTATATACAATAAAACCATCTTAATTAGTTACTTAGGTTGTAAATCTGAAGATGCCATCCTGAAATTTTTAGATCCTTGTGAAAGCTTCAACTGGCTAACCTTTTCCACTATTCTCTAATTTCCACATGGTAGAGTGTGTGGGCTCTATTTTTCTCAATCAACTTTGAATTCATGTGGCTTGATTCTCCTTTATGACCACCTTGTGCCACTTAGTATAAAATAATGGGTGTTGTAATTAGAAACTTCTAGGTGTGGTTCCAACATCTAAAGAAAAACCCTAAGCATAAGTTTCTAATTTATTTTATATCAGGTACAAAAGTAGCTTTAATTTAATTTTAATTAAAATATTTATTTTATTAATTCCATAGAAAAGTCGTATGTGTGCCATTATAATTTTGCCTAAACCTTAGTGTCCATTGACAATATTTTGGCCTAAATTTATTTTATGAAATTTAACCTGTTTACTCTGAATTCTAATTAATTATAATTAAACTATTAATTTTATTTAGCCTGATAATTTTTCAGAACTCTAATTCAAATTCAGAATAAAATCATTGCAAATTTATTCGAATAGAATAATTATGTGCAAATTTACAAAAAATAACTAGAGTAAAATAATTAATTTAACCACAATTTAAAACAAATAAATAAAATAATTTTTCTTAATATTTTATAATGTTTTCCATATTTAATTTATTAATAAATATTTAAACAAGACTTAATAGATATTAAATTAATTACATAAATAATTAATTTCTCAAATCTATTTAATTTAAATTAATTTGTATATTTATTAAAAGATAAATATAATTAATTTAAATTACAAATTCTTGTCTAACTAAATATTTAATTCAAATTAAATGCATATTCTAAATAAATAACACCAAAAAATTATTTTTATTTATTTACTAAAGAGAACGCCCACACTCTTAAAGTAAGTGAATCCGACATACCACTTTACCATATTAAGAATCTTCTATCTTCGAATATTCTCATCCAACTAGTCTTAGAAGGCTACCGTGAAGTGGCCATAAATTTGGATTCGCCACCGATCATTTCGGGCTAGGCAAGATTGGATGCCTATTAGAAAGTTGACTCTTGAAAGTATTCCAAAAATCCTACAAAATCTGTTTTTAGGTGGAATTAATTTTTAAAGGTAGGTTTGTTTTGACACCAACAACACATGTAGGAGAAAGAGTGTAATGGACTTTGGAAAATTGTCTTAGACTTATTCAAGAACGTTAAATTACGATTTTCAGAAATGGAATTTACAAACTTTTTAGAAAAAATATTTAAAAAATTCAAAAACATCATCTGGTTGGCTTGAATAACCCAAAGAGGATGTAGTTCACTAGTTCTAAAGGTTCCAGATAGTAGTAGTTTAAAATATCTTAACTCCTCCATCCGAAATGATTTGAGTGCAAACAGGACATCATTGGAAAGGTAATTTAATTTTCTTTCCAAAAAAAATCAAAAAAATTCCAAAAAAAAATGTTTAGGTTCATTTAACCATGAATCTAGAACCAGAAAGCTTGATCTATCCCACGATTGAAGGACCAATGTTATGAAGGCATTAAATACATGCTAGTTTCCATCTATTGGAGGTAGCATAGACTTAATTTTAGGATTTTTTTTTAAAAAAATCAAATTTTTACAGTCAACAAGCAAACATTTTGATGAACATGCTAAGAACAAAATCTGACATTCATGAAGATAAAAAAAAATGACACATTTAAACAAAAGGATGATTTTTGGCCAAAAAAATATGGCAAAAATACAAGGCAATGAGTAGAAAGAATACATGGACATATTAATTTCATAAATGCCATTAAGAATCATGTTATGAAAAAATGATATGAACATATTTAATCAAGGAAAAAATGTTAGAATTTTCAAAAGACATTTTTGTTCCATAAAACCTGCCATAATGCAATAAAATGCATGAATATGCTCCATACATGCTAGTTTGAACATTCAAGTATGAGTTTAACATGTGAAAGAAGATGAAACGTGACAAGAAATGCATAATCATTGAGGAAAATCAGTCTTACTCTTTAGCAAATTGCATAATGTCATAAAATGTCCCTTGTCATGGCTATTTAGGCCTAACAAAATTGTTCAAATCCAATCATAAGTCTAAAGCAAAGGTGTGGAATGAATTTTAATGATTTTTGTTGCAAAAGATATGTTTAAGTCTGATTTTTGGATCAATAGTTTACAATCTAAAAAATGGATCGAACAACATAAAAATGCTATCGATATGAAGCACTTTGTAGTGATAGACAAGGCAAATTTTTCCCGCCAGTATTCATACAATAAAGTTTGCGTGGCTAACAGGAATAAAAAATTGCATATTTTCAAGATTTAGAATCTTGTATCGATACTACAAAGGTCTGTATTGATACTTTTGCTTGTGTACTAATATATTTGGACAAAAATCATGATTTTAGCTATTGCCAATACTTGTATCAATGCAAACATGCTAAGTATCGATACCACACCTTAGGTATCGATACTACATGTGAAATTTTGAATTTTTTGTGATGTGATATCAATATTTATGCACCAATGTGACTTGCATGCACCTTAAACTTTCTGAATACCTCACCTTAGTTAGAAATAATGGGAAGTTGACCTGTGCTCATTTGAATAACTCTAAGGATGCCCAGGATAATGGCCTCCAATGCCTTGGATGATGGCTCAAACAAAATATGGTATCTATAGTTGTAGACACCATATTTTGTCCGAGCTAATTTTTGGCAATTTAGAGCATGGATGTAAGAGGGGGCGATGTCTGTCACCTAGTGAAAAAGTATTTTAAGGATGTCAAGAAGGCCTAGGGATCATATCAAAGGTAAATGCAAAGATGTGGCATCAAATGATGTAGTCCAAGGTATCCAGGGACAAAAGATATGAGAAAATTCACAATTTTACTTGAATGTATCGATACATGGTTCTCATGTATTGATACAACGCTCCAATGCATCAAAATTTTGAAATGTCTCCATTTGTATCGATACAACATGTAGATGTATCGATACACAAGCCTCTATATTGATACAGGACCTCATGTATCGATACTAGACCATGCCAGGACCAAAATATGCATTCTATAAAGGAATGTATCGATACATATCAACTTGTATCGATACAGTGGTTCATAGTATCGTTACACACAAGGTTTTTGGACCAAATGTATCAATACATTATGCAATGTATCGATACATGCAGGCCATTCTCATGGTCTGAGCATTTTTTACTCATCCAACATTGATCCAAAACTCGATTTTAACTCATTTCTTTGCATAAGGAAAGATTAAAACAGATATTAGATTACGAATTTTGACTTTTGAATTAATCATAATATCTTTTTAAAGTCTAAATTGGATAAAAAAAGGGTCAACATCACATGATCACCCTACTCCTTAGCTTGTTAACCAATATCACCATCAACCACCTTATTTGTTGGAAAAGCATTTTAGCATTTAATCCAGGCACCCTATGCACATCACATTGGTAGCAAGTTGCTTCCTACAGCCACCATGCTGACATCGCCTTGTCCCCCTTGAGAAATGGCTAAAAATACCTCCAATTTAGCTCCTAAAGGTCGGCATAAATGGACCACTTATACCTTAGTAGAAAAAGGTTAGATTCCAACTCATTTACACTTCTAAAAACACATTCACACACCAAGAAAACTAGAATCCCGTAGCTCTTCACCCATCACCCAAAAATAGCCCCAAAACACTTACTTTTGTCCACTACACACTCAAAAAATCACCGTCATCCATACCATAACCAAAACCTCATCATTTATCTCTTTTTCTTGCTTATTAACAACAAGGAAAAAATGAAAATTCAAGCCATCTCTACTGCTCAAATTATTTGGCTAAGAAGTGAAGTTTTGTTGGTATAACTTCTCACTTTATCACTTTTATTTTCTATTTTTTAGCATCTTCATCATTTTAGGGAGCTTTCCATGTTTCCATCACCCTTTTAGGATTATCATGCATTATTGTGGCTTTTGGTTGTGGTAGTTTAGGACTTGGATGTCTTAATGCCCTTTTTATGTGCAAAATACCTCATTTCATCCTCATTAGTTTGATATCTCTTGCTTATGCATTTTTTCCATGTTTATGCATCTTATTATCATTAATCCATGCATGAATCAATAGCCTAACACATTTCAAGCACATTTGCACCTTAACTTGCATGAATCATTGTCATTTTCAGCATTCATAGCAATTTTTTGATCAAAATACATAACACTTTCTTTGTCTAGACTGTTTGTAAAATTAGCATCCCCATTCATGCTATGTGCCATCCCCTTGTGTGTTTGTTGTCTTCTCCTTGTCAAAATGCATGTTTGATGGCTTTCAAAAATTGATTTTGGAAACCCCCCAAGCCAAGCATGTTAACCTCAACCAATGAGGATTAGCATGGACTTAGCATTTTCTTTAAAGCTAGCAAAATATCTTAGGAAAAATTAAGTTTTCCAGATCTGGAGTTTTTATTAAACAAGCTCAAATCTTCTGATTTTGAAATAAAAATGGTCTTACAACTATTCCCTAAATGTTTATGCCTTTTTCTTGAGTCAAAACCTTGAGTAGTATGATCAACGGGCTGTTTCATCAGCCAAACTATTCGGGGCTGTGTAAATGAGTTTGTGATGCTCATGCCACTCTTTCCCTTCAGTCATAGACGTTCGAATGTTAATAACTCAAGTTTGGACCCATAGATAAAAAATGAGAAATATCTCCTACTTTGCCTTGTTCCCTGCTGGTATCACAATTGTTGTAAATTGAAAAATCACTTTAAAATCCTAAAGGATTTTTCATGAATTTTTTGATATTTTTCTATCAAGTCATGTCGAATTATCTTTAAAATAATGTCTTATCCACCCTTGGATCATTCCCGATGAGAGAGTTATGATTTCTCAAGTCTAAACTGTCTGAAACCTCTAGAATCCAAATATGTATTCTAGTTAGGCAATTCATGCCCACTAAATGATTTTTCAAAATTTTTTAAACATTTTTCCTAAAAGGTTCATGAAATTCCCTTTCTGGAAAGGTATTTTTGCAATTTTCTGATACCAAAAAAGTCTAAAATGATTTTTCAAATTTTGACACTCCTTGTCCCTCATATGTTCTGCCAGTAGTACAATAATCCAAATTTGAAAATTATTCCTTCAAAAAATGACTTCTTAGGACATTAGGAACATTTTTAGATCGACCTTCATTGAGTTAACTTTCTATCCGTATCTTGTCCACCCTCTAAATCGTTAGAACCAATTTAGAATAAATTTGGGAAGCAGGATAGCGTGATGCTATCCCCTATTTTTGGTCATAGTCAAAATAAGTTATCTTCCCGAATTTTGTCTTGAGACATTCGAATGTCCCTGTATCACCCCGATCAGACTTGAGAACATGCTTTAACATCCCACAAGCTCATATCAAGGCACAAACATATTTTACATCTTTACCATCCTCATACATAATAAATCTTTTTGCCAAAAATTGTCAAATGCTCACCCATTTTCTAAATCATGAAGTTTTGTCATCCACGGGGATACTCTAATCCCGCCTTTCTAAAAGGACACTCCAACCCCGTTTTTCAAAATTATCCAAGTAAAAATCTTGCTTTGTCAAAACTATTTGTCATCCATGGGGATACTCTAACCCTATCTTTTCGAAGGGATACTCCAACCCTGTCTTTTAATTGTAATTAAATTCTTCTTCTCAGATTTCCATGAATATGTCAAACGAATCTCGTTTAATCAAGAAATCCAGATGCATCCCAAAAATGGTCATTCGGTTATTCGTAGATAATCGATGCCAATAGTGAGATAAATTCCCATAGTCCACCCATTTTCTTTATCATTGCATTGAATGATCCATGACTTATTATTTCATTTATTATCTTACTAACATGATTTCTTTTTTATGATTATTTGCATTCATGTTTTCAAAATGTTTCCAAATGAAATTAAAGGTAATGTTTTGCATGGGTATCTCTCTAGTGCCCAAAGTGGAACATTCCATTTTCAAAGTAAAATCCAG
>JAQSVH010227591.1:0-13200 GCA_029448705.1 Adansonia digitata
TTGAAATAATAATAATAATAATAATATTCAAAGAAGTATTTAAAATTTTATAGCTAATATACATAAACTCTCAATAGCTGATGAGTTTAATTAAGTTAATTAAAAAAATACGATAAATCAATAATATACTTTATCGATAATGTTTTCAAAGCTATAATATGATGTACTCTTTGATAAATTATTATTTTATCATCTACATATATGCTCAAGTGTCGGGTTACCCACTTGACTATTTGGACCTGGACTTTGGTTCTCATGTTTTTATTTTAAACTAGCTTGGCCTAGTTAGAATAGTGATTTTAAATTAAAATAATATTAATTTATTTAAATTTAATTATAAAATATATAAATATTAATAAAAATATATCTTTAATATGATGAACATTAATTCTAGCTTAAATAGGCAGATTTGGAGATGTTAAATAAGAGCCTAGGCTTGTGATTTTAAAAAAATTTAGGCCGCAGCTCGGCCCGACCCATGAGCAAGTTTATCATATATAAAATGTAAATTAAATTTTTAATATTTAATTAAGTTATATATGGTATTAATATTTAATATTTAATATTTAATATTTAATATTTAATTCATTTTTTATATAGTATTATCTATTATGACTTTCATATTTTTTAATTTATCTTATTACTTTGTTATATTATTATAAGATTCTAATTACTGTTACTTAAAATAATAATAATAATAATAATAATAATAATATTCAAAGAAAAATTCAAAATTTTGCTACTAACATACACAAACTCTCAATATTTATTGAGTTTAACTAATAAAATTAAAGAAAATACAATAAATGAATGATATATTTTATTAATAATGTTTTTCAAAGCTCATGATATAATTTACTTTTTGATAAATTAATATTTTATTGTATATAGACCTATTCAAGGGTCGGGCTACCCACTCGGTCTAATTCGGTCTGGCCCAGCTTCTCATATTTTTATATCAGACTAGCTTGACTCAACTCAAAATAGTAATTTTAAATTAATATATTTTATTTAAATTTAATTATAATATATATAATATTAATAAAAACTATTCTTTAATGTGATAAATAGTAATTCTAGTCTAAATAGACAGGTCTGAGCACATTAAATAAGAGCCTGAGATTGGAATTTTAAAAAAATTTAGACCGTGGCCCAGCCCAAACCATGAGCAAGTTTAATCATATTTAAAATATAAAATTTTTTAATATTTAATTAAATTATTAAACAAATATTAAAATAAAATTCAGTATTAAAGCTTTTGATTTATAAAAAATTATTGAATTATAGTTTCTTCATATTTATTTTTAGTATTAAATTCAGGTTCGGCTTTAGGTCGGGCTCGAGTTCGGGTCATTTCGAGTTCGGGTTTGGGTCATTAGGGTTTGAATTTTTTAGAGTTCGAGGCATTGACTTTTAATCAATTCAGGTTCGGTTCGAGTTCAGACTCGGGTTTTTGGGTTTAGGTTCATTTTGTCACCTCTACTTTTATGTATGAACTAATAATGCAGTAAAACTCGAGATCCCAAAAAAAAAAAAATGTAGTAATACCGTTATTATTAGGTAAATGTTTGAATAAAAAACATTTAATAAACATAATTGCAAGATAATATATTAACGTATGTTAACCATAAAAATCTTGTAAAACAAAAAATTCTTTTTGCAAATGAAAAATCGTCAAAAACAAAATCAATAAAACAAAAGTATCAATAGAAAAACCACCGGGAATTCATTAAAATTATCACCCTAGATATTGAACTTAATTCACAAATTATTGATTAATAGAATATTTAACAATCAAATCTTAATTTTACTAACATTGATTTTAAATGGAAAATATTAATGGAAATTTGAGCAAAAACCTTAATTACATTCACCACCACTACATTGTTTAAAATTTACAAAGATTGTTGATCAAATTGCCACTTTTTATGCATGGATGACTAAAATAAAAAAAAAAAGTTGTTAATAATTAAATGACCAAACATTTTATAATTGGTAGTCATTTTTAGACTTACTTATGGGCCGAGTTGCATTGGATTCGGGTCAGATTTGAGTATGGTATTAATATTAAATATACTTATCCAAGCCTGGTTCGGCCTGAAATATGGGCCTTTGAATTTTATCCAAGTTCGCCCATATTTGTAAATAGACAGTCTAAGCTCATTTAGATCTACCTACATTATTTTTTATAATTTATTTTTTAAAAAATATATTTTTTAAATTTAATCTTTATTAATAATCTAATTTTCTTTTATTAAATTTATAAATATAAATAATTTAACTTAGTTTTTAAAGTTTATACCATAATATTATATATATATTATTTATATGATAAAAATTACATAATAAATAAAATATAAAATAAATATGTATAATGTAGTAGTCAAATGGCCTCGGCTCAGGCTTTATTTTTTTTATCTAAGTTCATTTTCAGGCCTAATATTTTTATCCAAACTCTCTTAAATATTGGGTAAACTTTCGGGCTTGAACAGATAGCTCGGCCCTTGAGCAGGTTTAGTCATTTTAAGTTGAAGAATTTTTTTTAATGAAAAAAGTTGAAAATATTAAGTAGCTGTTAGCTATTTAATGTTAATAACAAAAATATTGTTTAGTTGCATTGAAAGTTATATTATTTCCTTTAACCATTTTCTCTCTTCTTCTTTTCTTTTTTTTTTTTTTTTAATGTTTACTAAAGTAAAATCTTTCCTTTATAAAAGATTAATAAAAAATTCACTAAACATTTAACTTTCAGCCGCATATCAAACAAATTTTATATCATATATTCGGTAATTAAAAAATTCAAAATTAAAATTTTAATAGTTAGCTTTTCTTTTATTATTTAATTTATCAAATAGCACCTACGATAAAAAAAAAAATTCATCAAGCAATCATTTCCATTAGCCAATGTCGTTGCATAAAGAAAGTCACATTTTCCGCCAGTGTAAAAGATGCCCGTTGATCATGAAATTGGTTATTATTAAAATATTGTGCTCCATCTAATATTTTCTTCGATGGTAAATGTTAAATAATATTTATAGGTATAAGTTTAAAAGGAAAATTAAAAATAAAAAGATTTTGATAATTATTATACTGTTTTTTTAAATTTCGTAAAAATAATTAATTTAATACAAAAAATTTAGAAAAAGTGAAATAATATTAACGAATGTCTATAAGCATACTTTAAATAAACTCTTTTTTAATAATAAAGAATAAAAAAAATGAGACATTTAGTATGCATATTTTTCGATAATACAAATACGAGACATTTACTATGCATATTCTATGACATGTCCTTATTAACATGTTTAAATTGTATTAACGTATTTAGATCTAACACCATTAAAGTTGTTGAAAATTGTTCTAACGGGTTTTCGATCGCTGAATGATTTTAAAAATAAAAAACATTTTCACTAATTTTTTTTTTAAAATTTATGTGTGATTGGTCATTTGAGAAAACTAATTATTTTAACAAAAATTTAAAATAAATTAAAGTTAATTTAAAAGATAATTTTGGTCTAAGAAAACGAGATTAGGTTTAAGATACAACTATGCATGACAAAGATGTAAACATTCTCACAATGCCTGTTAAAAAAATAGTTCCAATTAATCATGTGTTTTTTTTTTAGTATTGATAAAAAATCACTAAATTAAATATTTTTTAAAATTCCATTTAATGCCTTATTAAAGAAAATCCCCTTCGAAACTGTATTTTTCAAGAATATAATGAGAACCTTAAACGTCGAAAATTCATCTAGGCAAATTTTAGAAAACCTTTTTCCATTTAAAAATTTTCATAATACTACACCCAAGCAAAAAGAATAATATTTTTATAAAAGATAATTATCGAGAACTCTTCAATATCTGGGCAAAGCACCAAAAGTATTTTTTTTAAGGGACATTATCTTTTATTTTTGAACTTTATTCTAGTGGAATATCACAAAAACCTTTGCATCACAGAATTTCTCAAATGCTCCAAACTCGGTGATAGACTTGATAATATTTAATAAGATTATATATATATGATACATATGAGATAAAAAAAATATGATATCATACATATGATTACATTTTTAAAATTTATATGATACGAATTATAAACTGTTAGCTCAAAGGAAAGATTGAATGAAGTGGGGGTGAATTGGTTTTACAAAAACTTGATAAATTTGAAGTAAATTGAAAATTAAAAATAAGTTAAAGATAAGAAAAATAAACAATCAATGTATAGAGGTTCGATCCTTTAACTCGATACCTATGTCCTCTCTTCTTAGTACTTTCTTACCAAGTTGATTCCCACAATTCACTAAAGAAATTGTTACCTTTAAGGCTAAGGTATAACCTTACACCACTATCTTTTAAGGCTTAGATAGAACCTTTCAATCCCTTTGAGAATTCTACCTTAAATTCTCAAATATTTTCACTTACTTTCACAAAACCCTTTTTGTGATACGAATGAAGTATTTTGCAAACAAATTGAACCTCTAGTAGGTAGATGTTTGTTGGAATTTAAGTACAAGATGAATGGGATACAAATAGGCTTGAAGAGTATAAATTTGATACAAGTAAAAAAATGAGGAATTTGAAAATTTTTTAGCTTTTGTTTTTCAATGATTTAATGATTTTTGCATTCTGCTTTTTCAACAGTCGAAAACCTTCATTTATAGCTGAAAATTGATTCATAGATGTTGGACATTTAATGTGGTGGTTGGAGAGCCATTGTAGCCTTCATAAATGCTTGTTTTCGTTTAGTCCTGCTCTATAGTATCGATACATGAATAAAAAAAAGTGACTGTTATAGCTTGTTGTGCCGATATAGGGAGCTAAGTATTGATACTAAGCAAGTTGTATCGATACAGATACTCTTGTATCATATATTTGAGGGTTTGAGCGAAACCTTGTCTACTGCCAAGCCTAGTATCGATACACATGGGGTGAGTATCGATACCAAGTAGGCTGTATCGATACATACACACTTGTATCGATACATTTAAGGGTTTCAGCTAAACCTTGGCTACCACTAAGCCTTGTATCGATGCACTGGGGTGAGAGTGATACCAAGCAAGCTATATCGATACATACACACTTGTATCGATATATTTGAGGGTTTTTAAGCATAGTATCGATACATTTGTTCTTTGTATCGATACAAACCTTTAAAAACATTTGTCAAATGATTTTTGTTGACTCAAACATATCTTAAAAAATATTCTAAGTATATATATACAGTTTGGAGCATATATATTTTTTGACAAATTAAAAACTTAGTACTTTTCAAAATGTTCTTTATTTTAAATACAAATACCAAGTTGAATATTAATTTAGCTTAAGTTGTTTGTCATATCAAAATCGAAATCAAAGTTAACAATGTACCCCTTTTTGATATAACAAAACTTAAGATAAATTTGCTTATTTTTTAGATTAACAAAAAACAACTCCCCCTCAATAAAGCAATGGTTTTCAAAAGTTTTAATTTGAGTAAATCGGGTATTTTAAAGCTTTAACATTTCAAATTGATAATATTGCCCAAGATTAGAAAATGGTTTTCAATGTGCATAATAAATTCATGGAAAGCATATATAGCAACATAAGGCATATATGTAGCAACACATTGCAAATTTATGGCATTTCTCCCCCTTTTTGTTATATCAAAGCAAGATTCAAAGATAAGTAATGCAAAGCAAGGGAGGAAATACAATCAGAGTAGGCATAAGCAAAGATGAACTCATTAAGGATAAGATATATTTAACAAAGCAAATAAAAATGTTCAAAGGAATGTAAAACATAAAGTAGGCGGAGAATCATAAAGTCTTAAAAACATAAGACATATCCTAAAACGATCCTAAAATGATATTCTAAAAACATAAGCGATATCCTAAAAACCATAAAGATGTTCAAACGCACCTAATTGGACTAAACGTCATCGGTCAAAGAATCTTGGGTGGGTAAAGAAGTCAGAGGCGCACGAGGAAAAGCAATCGAAAAAGCATGGAATTATTCCATTAAAGCCCGGTGATTATGCTCAAGAGTAGAAAGACCAGCATCGATAGTGTCAAAGAGATGGTCGAATTATCCCTCCTATGTACCAAAACGGCCCAAAATAGAAGCGTACATGGTGTGAATGTCCATGGGCATGGATAATAAGGTAGTAGGAGCTAAAGGTGGGGGAGGCTCATCATGCTCCGTATCATCATGATCATCAGAAGTGAAAACATCTGGTTGTTCAAGCAATGGTTGTCAACGAGCTTTGGGAACGAAGTTGGCACCTTGAATTTCATACTCGACAAGGCCCATGGATTTGTGACCAATGTAACGGTAAGTTATTACCATAATCCTAGGGTTGCACGAAAGATCGAGACCTTGGGTGTCGAAGTAGTAACTCAAGGCCAGCTATAGAGGAGGCTATGACAACCACGAACGCAAAAAATAAGGTCCGCGAATATGAAATGGGCTAAGTTTGGACGATTTTTTATTTGAATAATATGAAGACACCAATAGTCCATGTCACTAATCAGGGTGTGTTTGGTGTTGTATGGACAGAGCACATAAGAGATGATAAGATGGAGTAAGCGATCACTCGGAGGAAGGAGCGTGGCTTTATTGTTCAGAGTGTGCAAGGCGGCAGGAGCCGAGCCTTCATGGATTACGCCTTCATTCGAAAAATCAAAGGCAGACATGAGAGAAGCCAAGTTGATGACAAGATCCTGTCCTAAAGATAGGACCGAATAACAATGACATGATCGTGATCATCAATAATGAGAGAGACATTGTTAAAGAATGCACAGACAAGATTTTCGTGAACCGAAAAATTTAGAGAAAGAAATTGGGTCTATCCAAACGTTTCAAAAATTTGAAGGTAAGGATAACAAATGGACAGGAGAAAGGGAAAGTCGATGACTTAACATTTTTGGATGGGTATCCAGGCATAGATGGTGGTAAAACGCTCACGAGCCCGTGCATCACAGAAACATAAGTCAAAGAATGACTAATTTTGGTCAGAGGTGGTTGACGAACGGAAGAGGTAGAGGCACGAGTGACGGGACCTTGAAGACGTGCTGTTTGTTTGATTTTAGGAGGCATGGTTATGTTTGAAAAAGGTTGAGGACTTTTGTCAAGCATGTGGTGAGGGAACATGTCAAGCAGGTCTAGTGGGTAAAATACTGGTTAGGGAAAATGGTTGAGCAGGTGGTAGGTGCTAAATTTGGTTTGCAATTGGTGTGATGGAGTGAGTAAATCCGCAACCAATCACAATAACAGAGTGGGGAAAAGCTTAGGAATGAAAAAATAATCAAATTTTGTGAAAGAATTTGGACAAAGATGATAGATTTGAGAGGGAAAGGGTAAGGGTTAGGGTGATGGAGGGTTTCAAATTATTGATGTTTTAGATGATAATGGGTGATTTTCAAATGGTTTTGGGTAAGTGTGATGAAGTAAATTGGTTTATGGATTAAGGATTGTGAGAAAAGAGTGATGATGATGAGTTTTGAAGATTAAAGGTTGAGTGAGGGAGAAGGTGGTATGGGGGAGGATGAATAATGCTTGATAGAATGAGCAATTCATGCGTGAGGAGTCCTAAATTAACAGTGAGTATCTATACAGAAGAGGCAGTATCAATACAATGAACATTTCTAAGTTCTGTATCGATACAAGGAACTGGGTTTCGAGACTTAGAACAAATTGGTTTATATCTATAGAAGCTGGGGAGTATCGATACAGTGTATCGATACAGAAGAGGTAGGTATCAATACAAAGAACAAGTTTGGGTTTGTATCGATACAATGGAAACTAGTCTCGATACATGGAAGAAGAATGTACAATGATCGATACATATGGCCCAGTATTAGGTTATTTCCAATAAGATGGCATCAAATTAGGCATATTTTGACCCGGTTATCCTTTGAAAAACATTTGAAAATGCAACTTGGACCAAATTAAAATCATTTAGCATGGACAATTCAAAATTTAATCAAGAGACAACAAAATTATGCAAGAATGAGAAATTTATAACAAATGAACATCATCAAACAAGTAAATGCGAGCATGATGCAAACAATATTGAGGCAAAGGATCAGGATTGGATCAAATTAAGAATTTAGGGTGCATTCATTAAGCCAATTTCTCTTCTAATTATGCAAATCTATCCTTATCAAGTGGCTTAGTAAAAATATCAGCTAATTGATGCAAGGTATCAACTAATTCAAGCACTATATCACCTTTTTGCACATGATCTTTAATGAAGTGATGTCTAATTTCTATGTGCTTGGTTTTAGAGTGTTGGATTGGATTTTTGGTAAGACAAATGGCACTAGTATTGTCACATTTAATTGGAATATGATCCATGGTAATGCCAAAGTCTTCCTTTGTTATTTTATCCATAAAATTTAAGCATAACAACTTCCTGCAGATATGTATTTTGCTTCGATTATGGATAAAGCAACACTATTTTGTTTCCTGGAAAACCATGATATGAGCATCTTTCCAAGAAATTGATAAGTACCGAAAGTTCTTTTCTTATTAATTTTACATCCACTAAGATCCACATCGGAATAAGCATGTAAGACAAGAGATGATTCTTTTGGATATCATAAGCCTAGATTTGGAGTGTCTCTAAGATATCTACAGATTTTTTTCACGGCAACTAGATGTGACTCATTCGGTGATGATTGGTACCTAGCACATAGGCATACACTAAATATTATGTCGGGTCTACTTGCGGTAAGATATAGCAATGAACCTATCATAAAACTATAAAATTTAGAGTCAACAATTTTACCTCCTTCATCCTTTTCGAGCTTTGTTGAAGTACTCATAAGTGTGGAACAAGGCTTTGCTTTATCCATTTTGAACTTCTTGAGTTATTCCTTGGTGTACTTTGCTTGATTGATGAAAATGTCATCTTTTTTTATTTAATTTGTAGTCCCAAGAAGAATGTTAATTCTCCCATCATGCTCACCTCGAACTCACCTTGTATTAACTTAAAAAATTCTTGATGAAGGGATTCATTAGTAACAACAAAGATAATGTCATTAACATAAACTTGAATCAACTAAAATTCCTTGTTTTTGACTTTTATAAATAGAGTTTTGTCAACATTGCCTCTATTAAAACCTTTTTCAATTAAAAATTTTAAGAGTCTCTTATACCATGCCCTAGGTGCTTGCTTTAGTCCATATAAAGCTTTTGAAAGTTAAAAAACATGATCGGGAAAATGAGGATTTTCAAAATTTGGAGGTTGCTCAACATAAACTTCCTCATTAATGAAACCATTTAAAAAGGCACTTTTGACATCCATTTGATACAACTTGAAAATTTTAAAGCATGCAAAAGCTAGTAGTATTCTAATGGCCTTTAGTCTAGCTACGGGGGCATAAGTTTCATCATAATTAATTCCTTCTTCTTGATTATAACCTTTAGCTACTAATTTAGCCTTATTCCTAACTACTGTTCCATTCTCATCAAGTTGTTTTTAAAAACCCATTTAATACCTACGATGGCATGGTTACTAGGTTTCTCCACTAAATTTCAAACTTTGCTTTTTTCAAATTGGTTTAACTCCTCTTGCACAGTCATGATCCAACTATCATTTTTAGAGCATCATCTAAATTCTTGGGTTCAATTTGTGAAAGAAAAGCTGCATAATTACATGTCTTTCTAAGAGATGATCTAGTTCTTACCCCTTACTTAGGATCACCAATTATCTCACCTTCTTTGACATAGGTCAACTCTCTAGGATGATTTTTTTCCTTTTCTACTTGAGTTGGCTCATGCAGTTCTTCCTCTTTTGGATCTTCTTGATTTTGCATTGCTTGTCCTTGCTCTTTATGTGATGTTTGTTCTTAGTAAATTTGTACATCATCATTATCAAAAGACACATTTCTCAAGGTTGAGTTAGCTTCATCAAATATAACATGTATTGACTCTTCAACAACCAAAGTTCTCTTATTAAACACTCTATAAGCTTTGGAATTTGTTAAATAACCAAGAAAAATTCCTTTATTTCTTTTTGCATCAAATTTACTAAGATTATCCTTTCCATTATTTAATACAAAACATTTGCATCCAAAAGTATGAAAGTAGCTAATGTTAGATTTTTTTCTTTAAAAAGTTCATGGGGAGTTTTCTTTAGGATTGACCTAACCATAGCTCTATTTATAATGTAGCAAGAAGTATTAATGGCTTTTGCCCAAAAATATCTTAGTAAATTGTTTTCACAAAGCATGGTTCTAGCCATTTCTTCCAAGGTTCTATTTTTTCTTTCAATAATTCCATTTTGTTGAGGAGTTCTAGGTGCCGAGAAGTTATGGCTAATACCATTTTCATTACAAAATTTATCAAAACCAAGATTTTGAAATTCTTTTCGATGATCACTTCTTACACTTGAAATAGAATAATCTTTTTCATTTTGGATAATTTTGCAAAAGGTAATGAATTTTTCTAAGGCTTCATCTTTAGAGCTTAAGAAGAGAACCCAAGTTAACCTAGAGTAATCATCTACAATAACAAATCCATATTGTTTACCTCCTAAGCTTAATGTCCTAGTAGGATTAAAAAGATCAATATGAATAAGTTGTAATACTTTGGTAGTTGAGACAATATTAATTCATTTGAATGAAGCTCTTCTATGTTTGCCTTAAACGCATGCATCACATATTCTATCATTATCAAATTTCATTTTTGGCAATCCAACGACAATGTCTTTTCTAGATAGTTTGGAAATTACATTCATACTAGCTTGTCCTGATCTTCTATGCCACAACCAATGCTGGTTATCATTATTAGCAATGAAACAAACATTTTGAGAAGATAAGTCATTTAGAAGCACAACATAAACATTTCCTTCTCTATATCCTACAAAAATAATTTTATTTATCTTAACATCAATGACTTGACAATTCATTGATTCAAAAATAACTTTTATGCCTTTATCACACAATTGACTAATATTAAGAAGATTACCTTTAAGACCTTTGACGAATAGAACATTTTCAATGTTGGATGAAGATTTGTTACCTATGGTTCTAATACCTTTAATTTGTCCTTTTGAGTTATCACCAAAAGTAACACTTCCTCCATCCTTAGGACTTAGCTCCACAAATTGATTTTTGTCACTGGTCATGTGTCTTGAGCATCCACTATCAAGGTACCAAGAATTTTCCTTTGTTGAATTTCCTTGAAGCAATGCTCTTCTTCCTACAACCTTCCTCCTCGAACCATAAAGTCATATTTTCTTTTTAGGGACCCAAACTTTCTTAGGTCTTTGAGCATTAGTGTTCAAAATTTTTATGCCTTTTCGAATCCATTTTAATTTGATAACTTCATCTTGAGATGCGCTAACACCCTTGGGGACTCATACTCTCCTAATAAGCTTGCCTCTATAAGTGATAATTTTTAAGAAACATGTGTGGAATGTGTGATCAAGTTTGTGGCAATGAGTATATATGCTAGATGCACCAAATGATTTACTCTGTGTTATAAAGAAATTCTTGAAGTGAGTTTCTTTTTCGATTCTATTGTAGCCCAAACCATCTTTATCAAAGAATACTCTTTGTGTTTCTAGCATGTTATTAATTTTTGTTGTGCCATATAAAACCTTGTAAATGAGTTATGCCAGTTTGTGTTCCTCTTAGTTAGATCATTGATATTGACTTGTAACTTATTTACTTTCTTCTTAAGATAATCATTTGTCATGCTTAGTGTTTCATTTTCTTTCTTAAGTTTAGAAATCTTTTTCTCATATTTTAAATCCATGACTTCGAATTCTAATGCTAATTCCTCAAATACATCTTGTAATTCATTAAATGAGTAAGTATTAGCACTAGAAGATACCTTGGGCTCATCATGAGCCATGAAACATAGGTTGATCAACTTCTTATCATCATTATCGGATGTGTCACATCACTCCATATGGCCACCATAGCTTTCTTCTTTTGCTTCTTCGAGATTGATTTCTTCTATATTGGACATTCAAATTTGATATGTCCCAGTTTTTTACACTCATAGCAAATAATTAGTTCTTTTTCTTTCTTGCTTGAGTCTCCTTTCATCATTTCTTTTCTAGAAAGTCTTCTTACTTTGTCCATTCTCATGAATTTGTTGAATCTTTTTGAGAAAATGGTTATTTCTTTATCTTTCTCAACTTTTCATCATCATCATCACTAGGAATGGTTGTTTTAAGGGCAACACTTGGCTATTTTAATGGCTCTTGTCCATGCCTGATCTTTATCTCATAGGTTAGAAGAGAACCTATGAGTTTATCCAAAGAGAGTGTGTTGGGATCTTTGGATTTTATCAATTGCTATCATTTTACCTTCCCAAGACTTAGAAAGACTATTAAGTAGCTTATTTACCATCTCTTTATTTGGATAGGTCTTTCCGAGTGCCTTCAACCCATTGATGATGTCCATAAACCTATCCAACATTTCTTTGATGGTTTCATCCGTCTTCATCTTGAACAATTCATAATCAAGTGTGAGCATGCTTATTTTGGATTCCTTGACTTGATTTATTCCTTCATGTGTGGTTGCTAACTTATCCTACACTTGCTTGGCATTGTCACATAGTGAGACTCTATTGTACTTACTTGGACCAAGAGCACAAAATAATGTGTGCATGGCCTTAGCATTTAATTGTGCCATTTTGGTGTCTTATTCATCCCATTCTTCTTTTTCCTTTGGTATAACACAATCTCCAACTCTCTTTTTTGGGATGAATGGTCCATTGACAATGATCTTCCATACTTAATAGTCCTATAGCATTTGCATTTGTCTCAAATGCCATAAGACAAACTTCATCTTGGCTTTTCAACTCTTGTAGGCTTCTTGAGGCTTTGATTACCATGTTTGCATTCTCCACTTTTGAGCTATCAAAGATCTTTTCTCAAGGTTGTGAGACCTATAACAGAGACCAAAGCTCTGATACCAATTGTTAGCTCAAGGGAAATATTGAACCAAGAGGAGGTAAATTGGTTATACAAAAACTTGATAAATTTGAAGTAAATTGAAAATTAAAAATAAGTTAAGGATAAGAAAAACAAACAATCAATGTATAAAGGTTCAGTCCTTTAACTCAACACTTACGTCCTTTCTTTTTGGTACTTTCTTACCAAGGTAATTCTCACAATTCACTAAAAAAATTGTTACCTTTAAGGCTAAGGTATAACCTTACATCACTATCTTTTAAGGCTTAGATAGAACCTTTCAATCCTTT
>JAQSVH010227623.1:0-13193 GCA_029448705.1 Adansonia digitata
CCATTACTTTATTGACGGGGAGTTATCTCAAACACAAGCAAATTTATCTTAAGTTTTGTTATATCAAAAAAATGGAGATTGTTAACCTTGATTTCAATTTTAATATAACAAATAACTTAAGTTAAATTAATACTCAACTTTGTATTTGTGTTTAAATTGAAAAGCATCTTGAAAAATACTAAGTTTATAAAAAATTATGTGCGCTAAAAAGTATATTTATACTTAGAATAATTCTGGAGATTTGTTTGAGTCAACAAAAATTATTTCACAAATGTTTTTGAAGGTTGGTATCGATACAAAGAACAAATGTATCGATACTATGCATAAAACCCTTTAAATGTTTCGATACAAGTATAAAGGTATCAATACAACCTGCTTAGTATTGATACTCACCCTATGAGTATCGATACAAGGCTTGGCAGTAGCCAAGGTTTGTATGAAACCTTCAAATGTATTGATACAAGTGAGTATGTATCGATACAGGCTGTTTAGTGTCAATACTCACCCCATGTGTATTGGTACAAGGCTTGGCAGTAGCTAAGGTTTGGTTACAACCTTTATATGTATCGATATAATGGTATCTGTATCGATACAACTTGCTTAATATCAATATTCAAATCCCTGTATCGATACAATAAGCTATAACAGTCACTTTTTTTGAACTCTGTATTGATACTATTAGTATTGTATCGATACTATAACACGGGATTGAACAAAAACAAGCATTTAGGAAGGCTGCAACGGCTCTCTAACCACCACATTAAATTCCCAACATCTATGAATCAATTTCCAGCTACAAATGGAGGTTCCAAATAGCTGAAGAAGTAAAGATATAGATTTCATTGAATCATTGAACAATAAGAGCTCAAAATCATCAAATTCATTATTTCCAGTTGTATCAAATTCATACTCTTCAAGTCTATTTGTAACTCATTCATCTTGTACTTAAATTCTAGAACATATACCTACTAGAGATTAAATTGGTTTGCAAAATACTTTTTTATATAAAAATAGGGTTGTGTGAAAGTGAGTGAAAATATTTAAGAGTTTAGGGTACAATTCTCAAAGTAATTGAAAGGTTCTATCTAAACCTTAAAAGATAGTTGTGTAAAGTTAACCTTAGCCTTAAAGGTAACAATTTCCTTAGTGACTTGTAAGGATCACCTTGGTACGAAAATACCAAGAAGAGAGGACGTAGGTGTCGAATTAAAGGATCAAACCTTTATACATCGATTATTGGTTTTTCTTTTCCTTATCTTATTTTTAATTTTCAATTTACTTTAAATTTACAAAGTTTTAATGAACCAATTCACCCCCTCTTGATTCAATCTCTCCTTTGAAGCTAACAGTGATGGTTATCCGAGACCAATGAGATAAGTGATTCATCTTATGGTCCCCTTCACTGTATCATAAGTCGAGAATTCATACATTCTCATTCTCATCATATCATGAAAGAAAAGTTTTGATCAAGAAGACATTTTCAAGTCAAAAAAATATTTCAAGCACCCATATATGCGCAAGGATCCACCCCAAGGCATGTTATGATAAAAGGAAAAACTTTTTGTTCCACCATTTTTCATAGAATCAAATTTCGTTCATCAAATGGGACAAACTTGGATTTTTGTAATAATCTCCATTTGTTTTATGATTAGGCACTACAAACACATTCCCTTCATTGGGATACATAGTTTAATGCTTTGGTTTGCCATGGAAAGCTTTTCGTTCCACCATTTTCTTTAGAATCAAAGTTCATCTGTCAAATGGTATAAAAATGAAATCTTGAAATAATCTCTATTTCTTTTGTGATTGGGCACTACAAACACATTATCCTCATTAAGATACATGATATTGATGCTTTTGTTTGGCAAGAAAAACTTTTCTTTCCACCATCTCCCTTAGAATCAATGTCCATCTGTCAAATGGGATAATCTTGGATTTGTGCAATAATCTCTGTTCTTTTTGCGATTGGGCACTATAAACGCATTCTCCTTATTGGCATACATAATTTTGATGCTTTGGTTTGCCATGGAAAGCTTTTTGTTCCACCAGTTTCCTTAGAATCAAAGTTTATCTGTCAAATGACATAAACTTGGATTCCCATAATAATCTCTATCCTTTTGGTGATTAAGCACTATAAACACATTCTCCCTATCAGGATACTTGGTTTTCATGCTTTGGTTTGGCAAGAAAAGTTTTTCTTTACACTATTTTCCTTAGAATTAAAGTTTGTTCATCAAATGAGACAAACTTGCGTTATCGTAATAATCTCTATTCCTTTTATGATTGGGTACTATAAACACATTCTTCTCATTGGCATACATAGTTTTGATGTTTTGGTTTGGCAAGAAAAGCTTTTTGTTCCCCTATTTTCCTTAAAATTAAAGTTTGTCCATCAAATGGGTCAAACTTGGATTTTCACAACAATCTCCATCCTTTCAGTGATTGGGCACTATAGATACGTTCTCCTCATTGGGGTAAATGACATCAATGCTTTGGAATGGTAAGAAAACTTTTTCTTTCCACCATTTTCCTCAAAATTAGATTATATCTGTCAAATGTTACAAACTTGGATTCTCATAATAATCTCTATTCTTCTTATGATTGGGCATTATAAACACATTTCCATATTCGGATACATAGTTTTGATGCTTTGGCTTGGCAAGAAAAGCTTTTCGTTTCACCATTTTCCTTCGAATCAAAGTTCATCCATCACTGTATAAAGATGAAATCTCATAATAATCTCCATTCCTTTTGTGATTGGGCACTATAAATTCATTCTCTCCATTAAGATACATGATATTTATGCTTTGGTTTGGCAAGAAAAAATTTTTCTTCCCACCATGTTCCTTAGATTGAATGTCCATTCATCAAATGGGATAAACTTGGATTTGTGCATTAATCTCCATTCTTTTTTCAATTAGGCACTATAAATAAATTTTCCTTATTGGCATACATAGTTTTGATGCTTTGGTTTAGCAAGAAAAGTTTTTTGTTCCACCGTTTTCCTTAGAATCAAAGTTTATCTGTCAAATGGTATAAAGACAAAAACTTGTAATAATCTCCATTCCTTTTCTGATTGGGCACGATAAACACATTCTCTTCATTAAGATACCTGATATTGACACTTTGGTTTAGCAAGAAAAACTTTTCTTTCAACCATCTTCCTTAGAATCAATGTCTATCCATTAAATGGGACGAACTTGGATTTTTGCAATAATCTCCATTTTTTTGCGATTGGACACTAGAAACACATCCCTTTATTAGGATACATGATATTACGACTTTGGTTTGCAATGGAATGCTTTTTGTTCCACCATTTTTCTTAGAATTAAAGTTCATTCGTCAAATAGGATAAACTTGGATTTTCATAATAATCTCCATCTTTTTGGTGGTTGGGCACTATAAACACATTCTTCTCATTGGGATACAAGATATTGAAGCTTTTGTTTAGAAAGAAAAACTTTTTGTTCCACCATTTTTCTTAGAATCAAAGTTCACCCATCAAATAGGATAAACCTGGATTCTCATAGTAATCTCCATTTTTTCATGGTTAGGCATTATAAACACATTCCTATCATTAGGATACACAATATTGAAGCATTGGTTTAGAAAGGAAAGCTTTTCATTCTACCATTTTCCTTAGAATAAAAGTTTATTCTTTAAATAGGACAAACTCTGATTCTCATTATAATCTCTATCCTTTCGATGATTGGGCACTATAAACACATTCTTCTTATTGGGATAAATGATATTGATGCTTTGGAATGGTAAGAAAATCTTTTTGTCCATTATTTTCCTCAGAATCAGAATACGCCTATCAAATGTGCAAACTTGGATTATTGTATCAATTTCCATTTTAATTGTGGTTAGGTACTATAAACACATTCTCTTCATTGAGATGCATAGTTTTGATGCTGTGGTTTGGCGAAATGCTTTGCGTTCCACAATTTCCCTTAAATCAAAGTCTGTCTATCAACCGAGGCAAGCATAGATTCTTATAATAATCTCCATCTTTTTGGTGATTAGGCTCTATGAACACTTTCTTCTCATTGGGGTACACGTTATCAATGCTTTGTAATGGCAAGAAAACCTTTTCTTTTTGCCAATTTCCTTAGAATCAAATTACTCAATCATGACGAACTTGGATTCTTACAATAATTTTTACTATTTTGGTGGTTGGCCATGATAAAAATATTCTTCCCATTTAGATATACGGTTTTGATGCTTTGGTTTGATAGGAAAAGCTTTCCGTCTCATTATTTTCCTTAGAATCAAAGTTTATCCCTCAAATTGGATAAACTTGGATTCTAATAAAAATCTCCTTTCTTTTCCCAATTACGTGTTATAAACACATTTTCTTGATTAGAATACATGGTTTTGATGCTTTGGTTTAGCAATAAAGGCTTTTTGTTTTCATGTTTCTCCATAGAATCAAAGTTCATTCGTCAACTATGACAAACTTGGATTTTCTTAATAATCCTTTTTTTTAATGACTGGGCATTATAAACACATTCTCCTCATTGGCATACATAATTTTGATGCCTTGGTTTACTAAGAAAAGCTTTTTGTTCCACTATTTTCCTTAGAATCAAAGTTCATTCATCAAATAAGACAAACTTGGATCCGTGCATAAATCTCCATCTTTTTAGTGATTGGGCACTATAAACACATTTTCTCATTGGGATAGATGATATTGATGCCTTGGAATACGAAGAGAACCTTTTCTTTAAACAATTTTCTTTAGAATTAGATTACATCTGTCAAATGTGACAAATCTAGATTCTCGTAATAATCTCCATTCTTTTTATGGTGGGTACTATAAACATATTCTCCTTATTGGGATATAGAGTTTTGATGCTTTGGTTTGGCAAGAAAAGCTTTTTGTTCCCTCATTTTCCTTAGAATCAAAGTTCATCAATCAGAAGGCATAAACATGATTCTCATAATAATTTGCATTCTTTTTATGATTGTGCACTATAAATACATTCTCCTCATTAGATACATGATACTGATGCTTTAGTTTGGCAAGAAAAGCTGTTCGTCCCATCATTTTCCTTAGAATCAAAGTTCATCCCTCAAATGGGACAACTTGGACTCTCATAAAAATCTCTTTTTTTTTAGTGATTAAGCACTATAAACACATTCTATTTTATTAGGATACATGGTTTTGATGCTTTGGTTTGGCTTGAAAAAGTTTTTCTTTCCACTTTCTTTATAGAATCAAAGTTCATCCGTAAAAAAAACAAATATGGATTCTCATAGTAATCTCTATTCTTTTTATGATTGGGCACTATAAACACATTTTCCTTATTAGGATACTTGATTTTGATGCTTTGGTTTGGCAAAAAAAACTTTATTCCACCATTTTCCTTAGAATGAAAGTTTGTTCATCAATTGAAACAAACTTAGATTCTTGTAATAATCTTTATTCTTTTTATGATTAGGCATTATAAACATATTCTCCTCATTGGCATACATAGTTTTGATGCTTTGGTTTGGCAAGAAAAGCTTTTCATTCCACCATTTTCCTTTGAATCAAAGCTTGTCCATCAAATGGATCAAACTTGGATTCTTATGACAATCTCCTTCCTTTTGGTGATTGGGCACTGTAGGCACATTCTATTCATTGGGTAAATGATATCAATTCTTTGGAATGGTAAGAAAACCTGTTCTTTCCACCATTTTCCTTATAATTAGATTACATCTGTCTAATATTATGAACTTCGATTCTCATAATAATCTCCATTTTTCTTGTGATTGGGCATTATAAACACATATTTGACATTGGGATACACAATTTTTATGCTTTGGTTTGGCAAGAAAAGGTTTTTGTTCCATTATTGTCCTTAGAGTCAAAGTTCATCTGTCAAATGGTATAACATGGAATCTCATAATAATCTCCATTCCTTTTGCGATTGGGCACCATAAACATATTCTCTTCATTAGGATACACGATATTGATGCTTTGGTTTAGCAAGAAAAACTTTTTTTTCAACATCTTCCTTAGAATTAATGTCCATCTGTCAAATGGGATAAACTTGGAATTATGCAATAATCTCCATTTGTTTTGCGATTGGGCGCTGCAAACACATCTCTTCATTGGGATATGCGATATTAAAGCTTTGGTTTAGAAAGTAACGCTTTTTGTTCCATCATTTTTTGTTGAATCAAAGTTCATCCGTTAAATAGGACAAACTTAGATTCTCGTAATAATCTCCATCCTTTTGGTTATTTGGCACTATAAACACATTCTTCTCATTGGGATACAAGATATTGCAGCTTTAGTTTGGAAAGAATAACTTTTTGTTCAACCATTTTTCCTAGAATCAAAGTTCATCCATCAAATGGGATAAACCTAAATTCTTGTAATAAACTTCATCCTTTTCATGGTTGGGCACTATAAACATATTTTCGTCGTTAGGATGCATGATATTGAAGCTTTGGTTTGGAAAGAAAGATTTTCGTTCCATTATTTTTCTTAGAATTAAAGTGCGTTCATTAAATGGGAGAAACTTTGATTCTCCTTATAATCACCATCCTTTAGGTGATTAGGCATTATAAACATTCTCCTTATTGGGATACATGATATTGATGCTTTGGAATGGTAAGAAAATCTTTTCTTTCCACCTTTTTCCTTAGAATCAGAATATGTTTATCAAATGTGACAAAATTGGATTATCCTAACAATTTCCATTCTTTTTATGGTTGGGCACTATAAACACATTCTTTTCATTGGGATACACAGTTTTTGATGCTTTGGTTGGCAAGAAAAGTTTTTCATTCCACAATTTCCCTTAAAATCAAAGTTCATCTGTCAACTAGGGCAAGCTTGGATTCTTATAATAATCTCTATCTTTTTGGTGATTTGGCTCTACGAACACCTTCTTCTCATTGGGTACACGATATCGATGGTTTGTAATGGCAAGAAAACCTTTTTTTTTCCACCAATTTCCTTAGAATCAAATTACTCCATCATGACGAACTTGGATTCTTGCAATAATCTTTATTATTTTTGTGGTTGGGCACTATAAAAACATTTTTCCTATTTGGATACATAGTTTTGATGCTTTAGTTTGGCAACAAAAGCTTTTCGTCCTATTATTTTCCTTAGAATCAAAGTTTATCCCTCAAATTAGACACACTTGGGTTCTTATAAAAATCTCCTTTCTTTTGGTGAGTAGGCAGTATAAACATATTTTCTTCATTGGAGTACATGGTTTTCATGCTTTGGTTTGGCAAGAAAAGCCATTCTTTTTGCATTTCTCCATACAATAAAAATTCATCCCAAATGAGATAAACTTGGATTCTCTCACTAATCTCTATTCTTTTTATGGCTGGGCACTATAAACACATTCTCCTTGTCAGCATGCATAGTTTTGATGCCTTGGTTTGCTAAGAAAAGCCTTTCGTTCCACCATTTTCCTTAGAATCAAAGTTCATTCGCCAAATTAGATAAACTTGGATTCTCATAAAAATCTCCATCCTTTTAGTGATTGGGTACTATAAACATATTCTTCTCATTAGGATACATGATATCGATGCCTTAGAATAGGAAGAAACCTTTTCTTCAAATTATTTTTTTTAGAATTAGATTACATCTGTCAAATGTGACAAACTTAGATTATTGTAATAATCTCTGTTCTTTTTGTGATGGGCATTATAAACAAATTCTCCTTATTGGGATATAGAGTTCTGATGCTTTGGTTTAGCGAGAAAAGCTTTTCATTCCATCATTTCTTTAGAATCATAGTTCATCCATCAGAAGGTATAAAAATGGATTCTCATAATAATCTCCATTCTTTTTGTGATTTCGGCACTATAAACACATTTTTGGCATTAGGATACAGGATACTGATTCTTTGGTTTGGCATGAAAAGCTTTTCGTCCCATCATTTTCCTTAGAATCAAATTTCATCCCTTAAATGGGACAACTTGGATTCTCATAAAAATCTCCTTTCTTTTGGAGATTAGGCACTGTAACCACATTCTCTTTATTAGGATACATGGTTTTGATGCTTTGGTTTGGCATGAAAAATCTTTCTTTCACATTTTTTCGTAGAATCAAAGTTCATCCGTCAAAACAAATAACCATGGATTCTAGTAATAATCTCTATTCCTTTTATGATTGGGTAATCTAAACACATTCTCCTCATTAGGATACATGGTTTTGATGCTTTGGTTTGGCAAGAAAAGCTTTTTATTCCACCATTTCCCTTAGAATCAAAGTTCATTCATCAAATGAGACAAACTTGGATTCTTGTAATAAATCTCCATTTCTTTATTATTAGCCACTATAAAAATCTCCTCATTGGCATACATAGTTTTAATGCTTTGGTTTGGTAAGAAAAGCTTTTTATTCCATCATTTTCCTTTGAATTAAAGCTCATCCGTTAAATGGGTCAAACTTAGATTCTCACAATGATCTCCTTTATTTTGGTGATTAGGCATTATAAACACAGTTTCTTTATTGGAATCCATGATATCGATGCTTTGGAATGATAAGAAAACCTTTTATTTCCACCATTTTCTTCAAAAGTCGATTATGTCTGTCAAATTTTATAATCTTGGATTCTCTAATAATCACCATTCTTCTTGTGATTGGGTGGTAAAAGCATATTTTTCACATTGGGATACACAGTTTTGATGCCTTGGATTAGCAAAAAATCTTGTTGTTTCACCATTTTCCTTAAAATCAAAGTTCTTCCATCAAATGATATAAACACGAAGTCACGTAATAGTCTCCATTCTTTTTGTGATTGGGCACCATAAACACATTCTCCATATTAGGATATATGATACTAATGCTTTGATTTGGCATGAAAAACTTTTTTTCTACCATATTTCTTGGAATTAATGCCTATTAATCAAATAGGGCAAACTTGGATTTGTGCAATAATCTTTATTCTTTTTGTGATTCCCTTCATTGGGATATATGATATTAAACCTTTAGTTTGGAAAGGAATGCTTTTTGTTCAACCATTTTCCTTAGAATCAAAGTTTATCCATCAAATGGGACAAACTTGGATTCTCATAATAATTTCCATCCTCCTAGTGATTGGGCACTATAAACGTATCCTTCTCATTGGGATACATGATATTGATACTTTGGAATGGTAAAAAAAAAACCTTTTTCCTCCATCATTTTCCTCAGAATTAGATTACGTCTGTTAAATGTGACGAACTTGGATTATCATAACATGTTCTATTCTTTTTGTGATTGGGCACTATAAGCACATTTTCCTCATTCAGATCACAGTTTCGATGCTTTGGTTTGGCAAGAAAAGCTTTTTGTTCCACCATTTTCTTTAGAACTAAAGTTCATCTGTCAAATGAGACAAACTTGGATTCCCGTAATAATCTCCATCTTTTTGGTGATGGGCACTATAAACACATTCTCCTCATTGAGATGCATGGTTTTGATGCTTTGGTTTTGCAATTTTTCATTCCATAATTTCCCTTAAAATCAAAGTTTGTCTATCAAATGGGGAAACTCAGATTCTCATAATAATCTCCATATTTTTGGTGAATGGGCCCTACGAAAACCTTCTTCTCATTAAGATACATGATATCAATATTTTGTAATGGCAAGAAAACCTTTTCTTTCTACCATTTTCCATAAAATCAAATTACTCTGTCAAATGTGATGAACTCAGATTCTCACAATAGTCTCCATTCTTTTTGTGGTTGGGCACTGTAAAAGCAATATTCTCATTTGGATACACGGTTTTTATGCTTTGGCTTGGCAGGAAAAGCTTTCTGTCCCATCACATTCCTTATAATCAAAGTTTATACCTTATATTGGACAAAGTTGGACTCCCATAAAAATCTCCTTTCTTTTTGGTGATTAGGCACTAGAAACACATTTTTTTCATTGGAATACTTGGTTTTGATGCTTTGGTTTGGCAAGAAAAGCTTTTTTTTCTGCGTTTCTCCATAGAATCAAAGTTCATTCGTCAAATAAGACAAACTTTGATTCTCCTAATAATCTCTATTCTTTTTATGATTAGGCATTATAAACACATTCTCCTTGTTGGCATACAGGGTTTTGATGCCTTGGTTTTCCAAGAAAAGCTCTTCGTTCCACCATTTTCCTTAGAATCAAAGTTCATTCGTCAAATGAGACAAACTCGGATTCTTATAATAATCTCCATCCTTTTAGGGATTGTGCACTATAAACACATACTCCTCATTGGGATACACGATATCAATCCCTTGGGATGGAAAGAAAACCTTTTCTTTAAACTATTTTCCTTAGAATTAGATTATGTCTATTAAATGTGATGAACTTGGATTCTCGTAATAATTTTCTTTCTTTTTGTGATGGGCACTATAAGCAAATTCTCCTTGTTAGGATATAGAGTTTTGATGCTTTGGTTTTGTAAAAAAATCTTTCAGTTCCACCACATTACCTAGAATCATAGTTTGTCCCTCAAAAGGTATAAACATGGAATCTCGTAATAATCTTCATTCTTTTTGTTATTGGGCACTATAAACACATTCTCCTCATTAGGATACACGATATTGATGCTTTGGTTTGGCAGGAAAAGCTTTTTATCCTATCATTTTGCTTAGAATCAAAGTTTATCCTTCAAATGGCACAACCTGGATTTTCATAAAAACTCCTTTCTTTTGGTGATTAGGCTTTGTAAACACATTCTCCACGTTTGGACACACAGTTTTGATGTTTGCCTTGACATGAAAAAGCTTTTCTTTCCATATTTTTTTTGTAGAATCTAAGTTCATCTGTCAAATTAGATAGACATGGATTCTTGTAATAATCTTTATTCTTTTTATGATTGGGCACTATAAACAAATTCTCTTCAGTGGTATACATAGTTTTAATGCTTTGGTTTGGCAAAAGAAGGTTTACGTTCCACCATTTTCCTTAGAATCAAAGTTTATCCGTCAAATGAGACAAACTTGGAGTCCCATAATAATCTCTATCCTTTCGGTGATTGGGCACTATAAACACGTTCTCCTTATTAGGATACATAGGTTTGATGCTTTAGCTTAGCAAGAAAATTTTTTTTCCACTATTTTTCTTAGAATCAAAGTTCGTTCATCAAATGAGAAAATTTACATTCTCATAATAATCTTTATTCTTTTTATGATTAGGCACTATAAACACATTTTCCTCACTGGCATACACAGTTTTGATGCTTTGATTTGGCAAGAAAAGCTTTTTATTCCACTATTTTTCTTAAAATCAAAGTTCATCCACAAAATGGGTCAAACTTGGATTTTCATAACAATCTTTATCCTTTTGGTGATTAGGCACTATAGACACATTCTTATCATTAAGAGACATAGTATAGATGCTTTGGAATGGTAAAAAAACCTTTTCTTTCCACCATTTTCCTAAGAATCAGATTACGTCTGTCAAATGTTACAAACTTAGATTCTCGTAATAATCTACATTCTTCTTGTAATTAGGCACTATAAACATATTTTCCACATCGAGATACACAGTTTTGATGGTTTGGCTTGGCAAGAAAAGCTTTTCATTCCACCATTTTCCTTAGAATCAAAGTTCATGCAATAAATGGTATAAACATGGACTCTCATAATAATGTCCATTCCTTTTGTGATTTGGCACTAGAAACCCATTCTGCTCATTAGGATACACGATATTGATGCTTTGGTTTGGCAAGAAAATCTTTTCTTTCCACTGTCTTCTTTAGATTCAATGTTTATTCGTCAAATGGGGAAAACTTGGATTTATGGAATAATCTTTATTCTCTTTGTGATTGGGCACTACAAACACATTCCATTCATTAGGATAAACGATATTGAAGCTTTGGTTTGAGAATGAATGCTTTTTGTTCTACCATTTTCCTTAGAATCAAAGTTCATCCGTTAAATGGGACAAACTTGGATTCTCATAACAATCTCTATCCTTTTGGTGATTGGGCACTATAAACACTTTCTTCTTATTAGGATACATAATATCGATGCTTTGGAATGGTAAGAAAATGATATGGAAACCCTAAGAGCGATATCTTAAAACCCCTAAATAATACTTTGGATCAAAGGCTAGAAACCCAAAAAATAATAAGAAATTAAAATAGGTTTGGCAAGAAAAACTTTTCTTTCCACCATTTTGCTTAGAATCAATGTCCATCATCAAATGGGCAAACTTGGATTCATGCAATAATCTCCATCTTTTTGCGATTGGGCATGATAAACATATTCCTTTGATTGGGATACATGATATTGAAGCTTTAGTCTCAGAAGAAAAGCTTTTCATTCCACTATTTTCCATAACATCAAAGTTTATCTATCAAATGAGACAAACTTGGATTTTTGTAATAATCTTTTTGCTTTTCATGATTGGGGACTATAAAAACATTCTCCTCATTGGCACAAACAGTTTTGTTGCTTTGGTTTAGCAAGAAAAGCTTTTCATTTCACTATTTTCATTAGAATTAAAGCTTATCTATCAAATGGGCTAACTTGGATTCTCATAAGAATCTCCATCTTTTTGGTGATTGGGCACTCTGAACACATTCTTCTCATTGGGATACATGATATCAATGCTTTGGAATGGTAAGAAAACATTTTTGGCACACCATATTTCTTAGAATTAAGTTATGTCTGTTAAATATGACAAACTTGGATTCTTATAATAATCTCCATTTTTTTATGATTAGGCACTATTATCGCAACGTACCCCAGGGTAGGTCCTCGTAGATCTATGGATACGTATGACTTAAAATACTTTCTTGACTTGGAAAGGTCTTTTTGATTGAGACTATTCTTTAGAAATATGGTGAGAATGAGAATGTACAGATTCTTGACTTGTGCCATAGAAAAAGGGACCGTAAGATGAATCACTCATCTTATTGGTCTCGGATGACCATCACAAAATGGTCAATGCTTGGAGTAGCCACTGATCATTTAGGGCTAGGCATGATTGGATACCTATTGAAACCTATGTTTGGAATTACAAAACTCAGAACATCGATCCCATGGTTTACATAATGTAAAGATTCATTGTTTGGGTTCGGGAGTTGCTTACACACAATGAGGTATAAACCTTTTCGCGATGCCCGACATTGGTGCCGTACTAGCTATGTCTTATCTTAGTTTTGATTCTTTCAATCTTAACTTATCGCTATTTTGATATAACCCTTTTTTAATGCATTTTATAAAAATAATCCAGGTTTTGATGAAAAAGATTTAATCTCATATAC
>JAQSVH010227644.1:2306-13191 GCA_029448705.1 Adansonia digitata
AGCATGTTTATTCATATTTGATCATCTCTTTTATTGAGTCATTAAACCATTTAGATCATAATGAGACCTTGATTCCAGTCTCATAGCTTAGTTTTCTTACAACTATTGGAATGAACTAATTAGCTTGATAGCTAATATTCCAAAAATAATCATATCCACAAGCCTAATATGAAATGATTTGTTTGATGCTCATAGATATAAATATGTAATCTCTCTAGTTTGGAACTATTTCCACTATTACATCCAAGTATTTATGATTTGTTATCAATCAACATGATTATTAACTTTTAATAACTCATGTGAGCTCTATTAAATCTTTTATTTGTAAGTGCAAGGTATCCTATTCAAAACTCTTTTTGAATTCCGATTGACTAGGCTTTAACATATCAAGTATATGTTCATTCATTATAAAATTAAGTGATAGACCAAGTTATAGAATAATTCTACTATGATTTATTAAAATAGAGGAATTAAAATAGCATGGCATCCATATGCCAACAAGATTTCAAAATATTATTCAAAATAATATAATCATAATCGGTCCATAATCATCGAAAATAGAACATCTAAATGTTCGATAATAAATCATAAAAGTTTAATAAACTTTTCCATATGGATCGACAAGTTTGATCTACATTAGCTAGGTTGTTTTTTCTATCTCAGCCCATCTTTATTTCTTAATACTATTGCAAGTATATGTCTAAGAATAATGAGACCATGACATAAAACAATTTCTATGATTAATCCTTTATTCAAAGAGGAATAGATCTAAAGACGACATTGAATGCCAATAATCTTCCTCAATTGGCAAGTGATTGCCAAAATCAATCACGATTGTGTTTCAAAAAACATTAATAAGAAGGTAAGTTTTGATCAATATCAATAAGATTGCCATTTTTATGGTCACTTTTCATTACTCGCTTCATTTGGTTCTTACAATATTTGAGTGCCAACATCTAGGTATTGTATGCCAAGATAAATGAATTAATCTTAAAATATGTTTAACTGTGAAGCTTTTGTAAGCTTCTTACTTTGATAATATTAAAGTATTTGTTGTAATCTCTACTTTATTGATCTAAGCCTCCATAATTATAACATGTCTCCTTATTATTCATTTCTTTCACTAGAAAGAATAATGTCAATGCATGGATCATGATTTATGACCAATCTAACATGCTCAAGTCTTGAAATACATCTTGTCACAAGAGGCCTAATTAGGCTAGCTTTTGAAATATTGCTTAGAAATAATTCCTTAAGGATGTTGAACCTCTCATTATGATTGTCCTTATTGAATTATTCTATGAGACTTCAGATGATTTCACAAGCATTAATTGCCACTTGCTTCTTAAAAAGTTTAGGCCAGCTATTAGCTGTCATCACAATGTGGCTAGATCAAGGTCATCTATATGAACTTAATAAGCTGCCCCTAACCTAAAGGGCTATTCTTGGATACGCCATTTGATTTGTATTTAAACAATCTTAATATTATGGGACTAGATAATGGAATTTGGCCGATCCTCTTCAAAGTATGCACAACGTAAATTGTGAGCAATAAATAATCATTAAGTTAGATTTTAATACATTAATTATTATTCTTATTATTTTATCAAAATTATAGCCCTCCACTATAATTCAAAAAGCTCAACATTTGAATATTCTTAATGAGATAAGAGCCCTTTTATCCTTCCATGAGCTGAGTTAGCTTAAAAAACCATGTAACAACTAATTGGGCAAGTAACCTAGTTTGCTAGTTGCATCTCTATGCAACTTCTAGATCAGTTAGGTGGTGACTTCTAACCTAAATGCATTATATGCATTTCGCCTAACCAGCACCTCTTAGCTCAAGTTGTAAACATTTGGACAACATAGTCTTAGTTGAGTAAAACCAATTATTCATAACTCAAGCAGTTTGGATGCTAGGCTTACCCTTGAGTTAGCTTAACAAATCTCCAATGATCGAAACTCGAGTATCTTATTGTGAACAATGGAAAGTGATTAATCATGCTAAGCCTTAGCCTTAATATTTTACAATGGATTTTTAATTAATTATTCAAGTCTTATTTATTTGCGTTTGATTGCATGCGATTGGCATTAGTTTGATCATACATATATATTATACATGTAGACACCTAATTTTATTCGAGCCTCTTTCTAACTGTCTGAAATATCGAAGACTGAGAATTAGGTGGCTTTCCTGCTAGGGGTCAACCTTCTACATACGGATCATGCTTTTCAAGACTTATCTATATATGATAAGATGACCACTTGTGTGCGTAGTCGAAAAATTATCATTTCAAAGTGCAAAGAGAATAAACCCTAGTTTAAGGTAATGAACATTGGAGAGAAAAATTAGCTTTTAAACATTTGTTGTAGAATTTTGAAATTTGTTTATAAATATGATATCGTAGTCAAATGTCTATTTTTAAAAATTTTAAAAACTTTTTTTCAAAAATTTTACGAGTTTACTGTCATATATTTTTATGATATCTATGTAGTGTTTTATGTTGATACTTGCGTTGAAAAAAAATAAAAATGTTTGAGAAAAAGCCTATATTGGCATTTACCACGAGATCTTAAGTTGTCAAATATATTAATTAATTTTAAATTTTCATGGTACTACGACTTTTGTGCTTGCGAAATTTTTTTGTAAACTTATTTTTGCTTCGATATTTTTGATCTTTCTTTCCAAACTCAAGCCCATTTTAGAATTTAGCCCACTTATTTTATTACAAAATTTTTGGTTCCATAGGGTTTCTATTCGTAAAATCTTTTTGAGTTTAAGATCTTTAGCTTTTTCATATTCAAATTGAAAGTTTTAAAATTCATTATTTTCAGATTTAAATTCATTTTTGAAATTTCCATTTCTCTTTAGTATAGATTTTTCCTCCGTAAAGGTTTTTCGTTAACTTTTTATGAGTTTAGGATTTTCAATTGTCTTTTTCAATATGAGATTTCTTATCATTCATTTTAAAAAATAAAAAAGATATAGAACTTCTTTCTTAGAAATCGACACTTGGGATTTTTATTTTTATTTTTCTATCTTTGAATTCATGCATGAATATTACGATGTTAATGAATGGAATTTTCCATTACCTTTTTGTATGAGAATTAAATTTTAGATATTTGAAAATTTGGGAAGTTCTCATGATTTTCAATTCTTTTGGGAATTTTTTTTCATTTTCTAGATTTTTCATCCAAAATTTTTCAACTGGATTTTTGCATATAGATTCCATTATTTCTATTTTCCTTATGGATTTATTATTAAAATTCCTACATGATCAATTTTTTTATTTGGATGTATCACACTTGAAGTTTTAATTCATTGCTTGAACATATGGATTTTAATCCAATTTTTTCTCCTTACATTTTAGTTCTTCCTACTCAATTTGTTTCGTTTAATTTTGAATTGGAGTTTGCTATGTATTAATTTCCCTAATCCATTTTTTCCTTTTTTTTTTTCAATTAAAGTTTGATATGGTTTAATTCTCAATAGGAATTTTGTCACATGTTAAACTTTAATTGAACCTTAGTACATGCACTTTAATTCAATTTTCATTCTTTGCAACTTAATCCTTTTCATTTAAATTCTTTCACTAAATTTTCAATAATGGACTTCTTGCACATAAATTCATTAATTGTTTTTCATGCACATTTACAAAAGGTCTTAATTAAATTTTTTATACATAGAAATTTTGATTAGGATTTTGATAGATGCATTTTTCAAATTTTCAACATTACTTACCAGTTTGATTACTTAAGCTTGGAAAATCAATCCAAAGCTTAGTAACTCAAATTCATTTGATTAATTTGACACGTAAATTATACTTTTTACATATGCTATTATTTTTTCTAATTTATATTTAATTAGAATTTTTTTAATTATATTTTTTATTATTCCATTTTTTCCAATTTTGAACAGTATTTATTAATTTGATCTCATAAACTTAGGATATTAATCCAAAGCTTATGGGATTGAATTCACTGGATCAGTTTGTTACATATATCATACTTTTTATAGTACAACAACACTTTCCTCATTTTATTTAAATTTAATTATTTTAAAAATTTATTTGAATTTAATATAATTCAATTTAAATCCAATTTCCACATGTCTTTCATGTAGGGTGGAGACATTTCATATTCAATATCATTTCATTACCTCCTACCATAGCCATTAGGTCCTATGCATGTAATAGTAACCATTAATTTATCAGTTCAAATTTTAGTTAGTTTTAATTATAAAGAAGAAATGAAATAAGAGGGGCCAAGGGGTTAAAAACAACCCTTTGGCTGAATTCATCCTTTAAAAGGGGTTTTATTTTATTTGTTTCTTATCTTCCTCTAACAAAAAGATTCTTGGATTTTGACTTTTATTTGATTGTCAAAGGTTTTCTAAAATAACTTTCCTAAAGAATTTTGGTTTTTAAAAGAATTTTAAGTGCTTAATTTGATATTGGTTCGAGAAAAAGGTATACTTCCTTTAGTTTGTTCAATTTCTAGTTCATCCATATCATCCATCTTCATTTTTTTTCCAATTTTCTAAGTTGTAATATAGGTAGCAAAAATAATAAACACAAAAAAGCCAGACTTCCTTATGGATCTATTAAGTAGGGTTTTACATGTGGTTAATATAATTGAATTAAATCTGAATTATGTTCAGGGATTACCTAACTCGAAGATATCATAATCTTGAGTTTTGCAGATTCGAAAGATTCTTAAATCTGAATCAGCAAGCTTCATAAGAAGTAATCTAAAATCATGAGTAACATAAGTGTCCAACCTTTTAGGGTGATCCATACAGACAGTAATTAAAACATTCTTTGGCTCGATGGTTCTCCAATGCTAGCCAAATGGCTTCTAAAGCCACAACCAAAAGATAATTTGCTAATAGTTTTAGATCCAAGAGGATCAGGGAATAATTCCCAACCTTTGGCATAAGGAAAATGAAGAAAATAGCTCATTGAGAGTATGGTTGTTATGTGTGGACACAGGAAAACGAATCCAAAATTCATAATTTTTTATTTTGATCAATTCCACTAAGATAAAAGTATGATATCTACCTTTATTGCAATCAAGAAATGAATTTTTACTAAGAATATGAATTAGCACAATAAAAGCTTTAGCGAAACTAGAGGTTTGCTATTTAGCTTCAAAAAGATCTAAGGATTTTTTGATAGGGTTTTTTGATAGCTCTATTGTTCCCAAAAAAACTTAATATTATATTCATAAGCCTTTTAGACTAGGTTCAGGTGTTTAATGAGTGAACTAGACCTATTAGAAATAAACCTTATAGTTGGTGCTATTTTTAGGGTTACTTGAAGCCTAATTATAACTATTTTTAATTAGCTTGTCCAAGATTGGGCCTTAATAGTAACGTGCAGCCCAATAGCACACCATGGATGGCTATACCATGTGCCTAGCCCCTTGGCAAGCCTAACTTGCAATAACTCAACTAAAATTGCTTTTCTTACTAATTTAAGGCTTTTGGCCCAAACCCCAATTCATATGTTAGATATTTTAATCCATAATTAAATTTCCAACCTAAATAAAACAATTTTATTTCATGTGACTAATATTAAATAATCAATTAAATAATTATCAAATCATATATTTAATTTCCAAATACAAATATTTTTTTATTTAATATTTTTTAAGGCCATGTCTAAACTTTGACATTTTTTTGATAAGACTTTTTGTTCATATTTATATGTTAAGATTTCTCTAATTAGATTCCACAAATCCAAATTATGCCTTGAACCATTCTTAATTGAACTTGTTCAATTAAATCCTCCTTACTTTATCTTTTATTTAATTAAGTCCAACTTAACTAAATGCTAGATTTAATCCAACAATTGTCTACTTGTTTTTAACCTATTAGGTTCCTAATATATTGGCAATGAGCATAAATAATATCATTAATCATGTTCATATATCAAGAGCAAGATCTAACAACCATCATGACCACCCAAATGTAAATAGAATAAAACATAACTTCTTTAAAAACCTTCCACCAACCAGCCTATTAGTGTATTATAGTCCTTTCACTAGATATATGAGATTAAGGATATGGATAGCACAGTGTCTACTCAAAGCTCTGTTATTGTTAAACCTTGCAACTCAGTTAATGGTCGTGAATCTATGAAGAACTATTCCTCATAATTCATTATGCTCTGGCCAAAGACTTTAATTCAATTAACCATTATCAAGATCATTCAACATATATCTCTAATGTCACTCAAAGTGGTGAATCCTTTTTGGATCACTCATTCATCTTTAGTATGTTTCATACCATATCCAAAACCACTTTTATTTTCGTATGCATCCATTGTAGACCTGTTCATAATGATTTTTAAATGTGATACTCCATATATAAGATGACCTAGTATCACAAGTCTAAGAAGTGATATAGACGACTGGCATATGATAACATCTTTCATAGGTACTTAGTGACTTATACTAAATGAAGTTCTCATTCGAGCCAAGCACCTAGATGCTATCCTCAAATATCTTAGATACTTCAACTTCTATAAGATCAAAAAGTTGCACGCATCCAATGCATGTAGGCTTAGTATATACTAGTCTTTGTATATTGTTAATGCCTTGTCTTGATAATACAAGGACTAAGAACATTTTTAAAAACACAATGATGCATAAGGATCTCATAATCATAACTTATTACTATCTTTGTAAGGCTATTGTGTTTAATAGGCTTCATCCAATTAGTGTTTGCATGAGTGTCAATCATGCCAATAACATGAAGAAAAACTTATTTTATTCTAAGTTAGTAACATGTATGTTGTTATTTTACCATGTATCCCATGCCCAATTCAATTGGTTCAATGGCATATACTAACATTTAGGTGATAGCTATGATCATTTTAGTAGTTCTACATCATCATTTTTACTTGATTTTCATAGACATGTTTTCAAAGCTTTAAGTGTTTTGATTCATTCTCATGTAAGTTGATGATATATGTTGTTGTTAGAAATTTCTTGTGATTATATTTCTTATACATTTGCATATTTTCACTTTTTCCATGGTGCTATGAAATTCATGTTTGCATGTTTCCTTTGTATTATCATTTCACGCACATTGTTGCAATTTAAGTCCAATTTGAGCTAGTTAGCTTAGGATGACTTTGCTATACCATGTATGATTCATTTCATGAAAGAAAAAAATTTAGGGAAATATTTTGTAAATGACCAAATGCTAGAGGAAGATTTTAGCATTTGTTTTTATTTGATTTCAAGGCTATTATAGGGTATTTTGTAATATTTAGGAGTCTAGGGCCTTAAATAATTTTCCTTAATTTTGAAAGTTCATTTAAGGTAACATTTAGACTCGGATAAATGGTACCAAGATATTATGCAAAGTTTTTTTATTTCATTTTTAGTTTTTTGGCCATTTAGCAATTTTAAAAGGTCAAGGACCAGATTACAATTTTTGAGAATTTGTTAAATGCTGTGTTTTGGTGTTGGCTAAATGTTCTTAGGGTAATTTAAAGACTTTGCATGCATTCTTGTCATGCTTTGGTTGATTGTTGTGCATTTTTTGCCTTAGAGGTCTTTTTGTAATTTTAAAAACTTTAGAGACTAAATTACAATTATTCAAAAATTTTTTAGGCCATGGATATTTGGCCGAATGGGTTTATGATCCTTAAGAAAATTTCCCATGTCATTTTTTACGTTTTTGGATGTTTGTTTGCAGTTTTAGTCATTTAGGAATTAAATTGTAAAGTTTGGAAAGTTTAGAGACCATTTAGTAAACACCTTGTATCTTAAGGCTAACTAAGTAATTTCAACATTAAATTACCTGTTTAGGTTATTTTTAATATTTTAGAAACATTTCTTTCATTTTAAGCCATTTTAGGGTCAAAGTGTGAATTTTGAAAAGTTTAGGGACCTATTAACAATTTTTGTTATGTAGGTTACATTCACCATATAGTTTGCCCATTTAGGTTACGATTGTTTTTCATGTTATTATCGGGTCTTTTAGGGTTATCAGGATATTTTCAAGTCAAAGTTATACTTTAGGGGCATTTTAATAAATTTACCTTAAAATCGAGTCCATTAAGGTCACCCAGATACTTTCATATCAAAAATGCCTTTTCAGGATAGGTTAGTCATTTCATGTCATAATCGAGTCTTTTAGGGTTATCGAGATATCTTTATGTCAAAGATATACTTTAAAGGGCATTTTAATAATTTTACCTTAAATTGAACCCGTTAGGGTTGCTGGGATACTTCTATGCCAAAGGCGTACTTTAAAGGACATTTTGATCTTTTTGGCCAGATTTGGGTCTTTTAAAATAGAGTTTTAAGATGAGTTTTTATAAAATCAAGGTTTTCAAAAATCAAGATAATGTCTCCGGGTTAAAATGGTACAATGTCTCTTAGTACATGCGAGGGGTTTCACGAATCATTTTAATAGCGAAATACCCTTTTTAAAATAAGTAAAATCAAGATTTTTTGAATTTCACGAAATAAAACTTCATGTTTCTTTGACTTCATTCGATGAGGTATGAAGGACATTTTGATTTAAAAAATATTAAAAACTTAATTTTCTCAAATGGAATAATTAACTTAGCTTTCGAAATTTTGAAGTATGTGAATTATAATTAAATACCGAATACCAAAATAAAATAAAGGTTGAGACTTAAATTAACACGTAATTAAAAGTAGTGATTTTTGGGCATTACGAGAGGGATTGATCGTTACTCATGATTGTAGTCAACTCTCAAACCTTTTTCATGATCTTTGGTTTAATATGGACCTCGTTTTTTTTCAAGCATTTCGTAACCCTTAAAATATGAACTCTGGTAAGTGAACAATCTCATCTAGCCAAAACTAGATTGGTGGTGGCTCTAAGTTAAATGATCATTTTGTAATGACTATTTAAGGTTAAGTTGAGTGAGTGATTTACCTCGATGACTCGATCCCTAAACACAAATAAAGAAATAAATAAAGAAACAAGCGATTCACCTACCTTTAAGTCGACGCATCAGGATTTGCATCCTGATCAAATTGCGATAATATTTGTGATAATATATAGAAAAAATTCTATCACATGTAAGCTACTAGGATGAATATAGACTTTAAACTAGTTTCCTTTAGCCTTTGTGAAACTAGGTGGTTAATTTCCTAGGGATGCCATTCATGTACTTCTTAAGTCTTTATGGTGATCTCCTCGAACTCCATTTTGGCGCCATCTGTTTAACATCTCAAAATTCATAAATTCCTTGTATCTATCTTAATCCTAAATCTATAACTATGTAACAATTATATAAGTTTATCTAAATCTCTAGTTAAATTAAGAGAATTTGACAACCCTAAATAATAAAGAGATAAGGCAAGGTTTGTAGACCCTATTTATAAAATAAATATATATAAATAAAATTAACCATCCATAACCTAATTAGACTAAGGACTAGTCCATAATTATCCATCATTCTTTCATAATCTAATTATAAACATCACTCATATATAGCTAATTTCACATGGTGATCACATGCATTCCATGCATAAATATAAATAAAACAGTTTAAAATATTTATCAAAGCATCTATAAGAATCTGCCATGGTAGATAAAATATTTTAACCAATTCCTAACTTTTAAAAAGTTTGTTTTAAAACAAACAATGCCTGACTTTTAGGTTTTTTTGTCTTAACTAAGAGAAATTCTTTTAATTGCATGCTTATTAGGTTTCTAAAATTGAGAACTTTAAGAATTGAAATTATGGTAACTTAGTTTAACAAACAATTTAAGAAAACTAGTTTCCAAAAGTTAATGCATTGATTAATATGTCTACTTTAGGAAATTACATTACGTTAAAACCTTTCAATTTAATAAAGCCAATTCAAACTTTTAGGAATCTCATCTATTAGATATTCCATATCTAATCCAACTAGAATTTAGCATAAACTTTTAGGAATCAAATTCCCATTTTTTAGGAATTTTACTCCACCTAGAAAACTAGTTCCAATGGAAGTAGGACTCTATTAATTTTGTCCTTGGCAGAGGCAATCTCTTTGGCCATGCAAATTACCTTTTACTGCCACCTTTGGAAGATGTTTGGGAGCTATTTAAGGTGCTCGAAATATTCATTAGATCCTATCAAATATCAATCAATAGTAGCAATGAAAACAGTTATGATGTTGCTATTCAAAGGCACAATTTTTAGCAAACTAAGTGTAGTAATGTTTGCCGTAACTTCGTGCAACAAAATCAGTTCTGAATGAAATGTCATTCAGTTAACTTGCTATCCTAATATGTACCAAATTCATGTAATGCTTCCAAAAAGATTTAATGTTGTTGCATTAGGCGCAAGAATTCCCATAAAGTTAAGCAAAAATTTTTAGCTTTGAGATTTCTACCCACTAAGCCTAAGATTAGTTTTCTTTAAGTAAAAACAAGTGCAAATAAATTAAAATTAATTTTTATACGTATTTTGTGATAAAACCAGAATATAAATTTTATAAAAATAAATTTTTACAGCAAAGAAAACAATAGAAAAAAATCTTGTTAGTAATCACATGTTAGGATGACAAAATAACATTGATTTTTATTGTTTCAATGTGTGTTCAATCTGAATTGATAGAAAACAATTTTATCAATTATTAAAAATTTTAATCTTGATTAATACACAGTTTAAGCATGCTGTCTAGAATCGAGGAAATTTATAAAATTTATTTTACAAAGGTTTATGGCCTAAAACTTATAGATCAATGCATGTGATGTCACGATGTTAATCATCATGATTAGCCTATACTTAACAAATGTAATCCACACCCTATAGGTTTTAAAACCACTTGAACAAATGTCAATCCTAGTAAAGTCCAACCTTATACGTGTATTGGATTTCAAAAATCAACAAAATAATGATAA
>JAQSVH010227687.1:0-13184 GCA_029448705.1 Adansonia digitata
AAGCTCAAAAAATAAATCTTCAAATTCTTCATTTTTTACTTGTATCAAATTTATACTCTTTAAGCCTATTTGTATCTTATTCATCTTGTACTTAAAATCTAGCAAACATCTACCTACTAGAGGTTTAATATGTTTACAAAATACTTTATTTATATCATAAAAGGGGTTATGTGAAAGTGAGTAAAAATATTTGAGAATTTTGGGTAAAATTCTCAAAGGGATTCAAAAGCTCTATCTGAGCCTTAAAAGATAGTGGTATAAGGTTATACCTTAGCCTTAAAGGTAATAATTTGTTTAGTGAATTATAGGAATCACCTTGGTAAGAAAGTACTAAAAAGGGAGGACATAGGTGCCGAGTTAAAGGACAGAACCTTTATACATTGATTGTTTGTTTTTCTTATCCTTAACTTTTTTTAATTCTCAATTTACTTCAAATTTATCAAGTTTTTTGTAAGAACCAATTCACTCCCCTCTTGGTTCAATTTTTCCATTAAGCTAACAAGCATAGATGTCTTCTTATCTTTCAAAGGTTTTTCATGAATTATTTTAAACAAAAGAATACCCTTTTTATATGCATGAATCAAAATTTTTAAATTTTCCCAAGAAATAAAATTTTCATATTCTTTTAGGTTTTTCGAAAGAGTGTGAAAAATATCTTGATTTTCAAAATTAAGTGAAACCCAATTTACTTGGAATTGGACTAATAATATAATAATATTTGAGATATGAGAATTAGAATTATATATCAAATAATTTAAATCAAATTTAATTGAGATTTAGGATAGCACATTACTAATAGTTATCGATATATGAGTGTCAAGAAAGGATCATGTCTCACTTTGCGCGTAACTGACTCCTAAACCCATTTCATATGATCTTTTATTATTATGTAGATCTTAGAGTTTGTTTTCAAGGGTTTCATAACCATTAAAAGATGAACTCTGATTAGTGACAAATCTCACCTAGCCAAAGTAGATTGGTGGTGACTCTAAGTCATTTGGCTATTACGAAATGACCATTTAGTGTTTAGTTGGATGAGTGATTCATCATGGCAATTAAGTCCTATCCTAATATGAGAAAAGAGAAACAAATTTACCTATTCCAAGTTTGACATGTCAAATTCACGTTGGCATGTTATGACACTTATTTCTTCAAAACAAACACCCACTTGCTATCCTAAGTATTTTGCAGACTTTAACCTATGAAATTGGTTGCTTAATTAATAAGTGAGAAGGCATAAGAACATGAACCAGTCTTTAAGCATCCTCAATGCTCTAACTTGAAAATTCAATGACCAAGAACTTATTTAGGAATTTGGCTTTGATGCATAAGGATTTCACAAGTGCAACACTTTTTAATTCCTTTGCAAGGCCTTTTAAGTATTGTAGGCGTCATCCAATTAATGGTTCATAATAGTCAATCATGCCACTAACATAAAACCTTGTGCCCTTTTAATTGAATTTGTGACTGCTATTAAGCTAATTGATTGTATATCCTACCACCTAATCTGATTGATTCTAGGGCATACAGTAACACCTTTTGTCATCTTAATTCTCTTAATTGGTTTCTTTAATTACACTCCTTTACTAGTCCAATTGATCAATTTGGTTTTATGTTATTTTAATTTACTAGTTAACCTTCTAATTTCATTTTTTTTAAGTTTTAACTATCTTTAATTTAGTCATTCTGATACAAAAAAATTGTACTCCTTGCACTAAATTATGGTTGTCATTATTTATAATAGTAAGCAAAGGTCAATCGATGGAGATTGTTCTCAGCTTATAAGTTATTAATGCTAAACTATAATTTTAATATAAACAAATAAACTAAAAAGACATCACAACAAATAAACTAAAATATAATGGGAACTAATTTTATAGAGATGCAAATAAAAAAAAACATAAAAGTAAAATTAAAAGTAAGGTTTATGAAAACAGGATAACAAAAGTGATAATAATGATGAAAAGTATGGTTAAGGAATCATTCATCATCTCTAAACATAATTATGAATCAAAATCATAATGATCTTTAATTATCTCTTGAAACTACCAAATTAGATAGCAACAAGCTCTGCAATCTTAGTCATTCTTTAGTTTGTTGTTAAATAGAACAAGCTTTCTATTTAATTCATAACTATTATATAAACTAGAATAAGCTTTCTACATTTAAATTAATAGAAGTTTTAAGATAAGAAGGATAGGTTGATCTAAGCAATAAACACACAAGCTTTAATTATTTAACTTAGGTTATGTTCCATGTGTGATATCAAGTCATCTTGTCTGAGGAGTGTCATACTTTGATTCCATCATGAATAGGTCTATAATAGATTGATGTTTATGGTCGGGAGATTTTGGGTATGAAATGAACCATACAAAGGTGGATGAGTGATCCAAAAAGGATCACCACTCTGAGTGACATTAGAGACATCTCATATGTTCTTGGCTTTGGTTAATTTCATAAAGTAGTTGGCATGCGCATGATGAATTTTGAAGAAATTATTTTTCTAAATTCATGAGGTTAACTGAGAGCTATGGGAACTAATATGGATTGATACATGATTAGACACTATATAACACTTATGGTCTTTTTGGGATATCAGTGAAAAGACCTTAAGTACACTGAGGGGCTGGTTACTAAAAGTTTCTTAAGAGGTCATATTCATTCATCCTATATATAGGGTGGCCGCAATGCCTTGCCATAGGCCAATCTTGGTCTATTAATATAAATATACTTAATTGGGTATTATATTTATTACCATTATGATGAAAGCCTAATAGGCTGTAGACAGCCTTGGAGCATCAGAAGCCATTGTTTAAGACACCATTGAGGTCATTCATACAAGGTCATGTCCAATCCCTATAATTCCTAGCTAAGGTAAGGTCTTAAATTGTTAATTTACGACCAAACCACATTAAAAATGTACATTACATAAAATAGAGCCCAAGTGCATATTTAAGTAGTTTATTTGGGCCTATTTTATTTAATTATATTGGATCATTAATTATTTAATTTAAAACCAAGCATTATAAAAATATATCTTAGATAAGATAAAGCCTTCTAATTATTTATTTTAGACCAATTTTATTTAATTATATTGGGTCAAAATTATTTAATTTAAGACAAGTCTTGTAAAAAAATATACATTAAATAAAATAGAGCCCATGTGCATATTTAATTATTTTATTTGGGCCTATTATTTTTAATTATATTGAGTCATCTTTTCAAATATTTTAAACTCTTAATTAGCCTTATTAAAATCATTTTGATTCAATATATCCATTATTTGAATTAATTTTGCTTCTATTAGGTTGGGTTAATGATTTTTTTTAAAGACCTAATTAGCTTGATAGTGGGGTATTTCATGGAAAAAGTGATATTCAAGGGGTATTTTGAAACTTTGGTGGTTAGTTTGAACTCAAAAATTAGTACTTGGACTAACTAAAAATTGAAAGTACACTCTAGTACACCATGACTTATCATTTTTGATAACTAAAAGACAAAAGTGCCTTTTTTGCCCTAGCTGTGGTATTGGCTAAATGGCCTTCTATAAAGCCAAAAGGTTGGCTTTCAAGAAGAGGACTCCCTCTAATTTTTCTTCATTTTAGTCACCAACCCTAGGAAAAAAAGTCTTTTTAGTTACAAAAATTCATATCAACTAAAGAAAAAAGAAAAGAAAAGAAAAGAAAAGTCGAAAGCAAGAAAACCTCAAACATGGAGGCACCATATTGACAAGGAGATTAAGAAAGCTTCAAGGTTTATTTTGTTGTATATTTCCTTACACGCTTTCTTTTACATCTTTTGCTTTCCTTATTTTTGTTTTTTTATGCCATTTTAGCAAGCCTTTTGAGTGATAACTATGAAACGTATCAGATTCATGCATTTTTTGAGCTTATTTTATGTTGCTATGTGTTGATTGAATTGTTATGATATTTTGGTGGCTGAAAAATCATATTACTTACCTCATGTCCATTTCGCCAGCTTTTATTTCTGGCTTCATATTTTTGCTTTATCTCAACACTTTGATTTTTGATGCTTGATACCTATTGTTACATGATCAAATGTTGCTTGTGTCATTGCTTATACTTTGGTCACCTATTACTTGTTAAAATGCCATATTATGTGTGCCTAACTATGCCTTAAGTCTCTAATATCATGCTTACTTTTTTAGTCCATAACATGCTTGATATAATGTTTGTTTGATGTGGGCTGAAGTTTGTTTTGTAAAACCCACCCAAGTTAAATCTATACTTACATTAATAAATAGGAATTAGCATGGATTTAATGTTTTCAAAATATTTGTTGGCCAATCTTAGGGATACATCAAACATAAACATTTGGGATCGTGGCCTCATTAGGCCAAATAAATTTTTTTTTATCAAAATCAAAATCTTTTCAAGTGCTTAATTAAAGCTTTCTCCCAAGCCTATTATCACCATTGGTATGAATAACGGACAATTTGGTGACCTATTCTACAAGAGCTGGATTGGTCCATTACTCCACTGCCATGGACCTCAATGATTGGACATTTGCATGTCCAATGCTTTGACACGTGACCGTAAAAGCCTTAATATGAAGAAATTTCTGTCTTGGTAGGGGTAGCACGGTGGCCTCTATTAAAAAATTATTTCTAAACTCTAAATGATTTTTCTAGAATTTTTTAGTATTTTTCTTGGAAAGTCTTTGAATACCTTTCAAATGATAACCTGTTTGCCTCCATATCATTCTAGATATGGAGTTATGATTTTTTGAATCCTTGCTGTATAGAACCCCTAGAATCAGTGACCCATCAAATGAATTTTTTTGAATTTTTTTGATATTTTTCCTAAAAAAGTTGTAAAATTCCCTTTTCGAAAAGATATCATTTGCCATTTAAAAATTTTAAATGAGCTTAAGATGATTTTTCAAAGTTCACTGCTTCCTTTTCCCTACGTTTATTGTGGTGGTAACTCAAACATAATTTCAAAAATTAATTCTACCTATAAAGCGATTATCTAGGATTTTTGAAATATTTTTACATTAATCCTCATCGATCTACCTTTCCAATGGTACCTCGAAACCATTAAATGAAACTAGAATAAATCTGAGAAGGTAGATAGGACGCTGTCCCTAGTTTTTGCTAAGCTTGAGAAAATTACTTGGATTTTCCTAAACCAACATTTCTAGCCATTCAAATGACTTAAAATATATTCGGTGATTTTCTCCATGGAGTCATGACTTGTTATGTAGGTCTTTTTAGGCTCGAATCAAAACTCAAAATTGTTTTCAAAATTAATTTTCGTTCTCTATTTAAAATATTTTCCATCTTAATATTCACCTTGTTCAAAAATCCCAAAAATCTTGATTTCAAAAATCACGTAATTTCTCTTTTTTCAAGGGGACACTCCAGCCCTGCTTTTTTGAAAGGATTTCCATCCCTATTTTCTTCGAGGAGACACTCTAATCCTACTTTTCAAGAATACATCGAAAATCTAAGTTTTCTTTCCTTTGGGCTTCCTCAAACCTTTCATTAACCTTTTTATAACTAAAATTGCCTTTGAGTCGAAACATATCTTAAAATTGTCAACTTGATTATTCCTCAATAATTGAGATCAATTACAAAATACATCCTGACATCCCTCTTTTCTGTTTCCATGTGTTTATCTTTAATGCAATTTTTAGTATATTCTTTTATGCCTTACTAACCCGTTTCTTCCCAAGATGATGGTTTGCATTCCTGTCTCAAAAAAAAATTGAATTTCATTAAACTCGAGACAATTCTTTTCGTTAATATCCCTCTAGTTCTTGATGTAGAGTGTAGATACACCATTTTGTCTAGGCCATTATCAGAGGCATTGGACGTCATTATTTTGAACATCTTTTAAGTTCCACAAATGAGCATGGGTCAATTTCCCATCATTTTTGTCCAAAGCAAGGTAATTCAGAGAACCAAAAGTACATACAAGTTATATTGGTGCATAGGTATGAAAAGCAAGTCATATCACCAAAATTCAAATTTTCACATGCAATATCGATATAAAAGGTTTTGGTATCGATACCTAAGGTGTGTTCTCAATACTTGGTATGTTTGTATCAATACAAGCCTTGCTAATAGCTATGATCATGATTTTTGGCAAAATGTATCGAATACAAGTTGGAGTATCGACATAAATCCATGAAGTATCAATATAGGTCTCTAAGTCCTAAGACCGAAAATATTTTTTTGTTCTTGGTATCAATACATATTTCATGGTATCGATACTTATGGGTAAAAATTGCCTTGTGTGTTGATACAAAATTTTGTATCGATACACCAAGGCATTTTTTACTAGTTTGAGCCATCTTTCAGCCTTTGCTCCATTAATCTAAAAATCCGATCAAACTTGGTTTTTGCCCCCAAAAATCATCAAAATTCATAACAAGCTTTGGCTTTGGGCAGATAATTGGATATAAACAAATTTTTCAGGCCTAAATAGCTAATGACAAGGGATGTTTTCATGAAATATATGGTTTGTCAAAGGACATGCTTGGCTTTTTTCTAGTTGTAGACTGTTATAGTTTTCTACACTAGTACTCTGCATGATAGAACCAATGGAAATAAGAGCAGCTGAGCATAGTATCTAGGGTTGTCTTCTAGTACATGAAGGAAAATCCCACATGCGCATATTGGATGAACGTATTCCATAACAAAGAGCCAATTTTGGCACAATAGAAGAGAGCAGACATCTTCATCATTTTCTCGATCATCTCCAAAAACCTCTAGCAACTACAAACCCAAAATACTCCTAAAATGATGTTACATTAATCTCTATCGCTCAGCCAAAAACTTTATTCCCATAGTTTCTCTAAACCCTTACTAGAAAATCCCTAAAAATACAGCCTTTCACAAACTTTCATCCTTAAAATCCCTTTCCATCAACATTATAATAACAAAAAAGTTTATTCTTTTCATCCTTTTCTTATTGAACAATAGCAAAGAGAGAGAAGAAATTGTGCTTAAAGAGGAAAATTCAAGGCTTTTTGGTATATTTTCTCTACTATACTCTATTTATTTTTCTATTTTTATCATTTGTGTCATTTTAGTGAGCCATTCATGGTGCCATGACCATTCTAGGGTTCTTATGCATTATTGTGGCCTTGCTTGTGGTAGTTTAGGGCCTCAATGATCTTTTTTAATGCCTTAATGATGTATAAATAACAAACATGCTTCTCATTATATTTGCCCTTAAAACAGCCTCTATCTGTTCGTCTTTAACATGTTTCATCCACCATTGAATGCCTAAAACATGCTTAAATCTTCATCCTTGTATGTTTTGAACATATCCATGTATTTCCTCACATTTTGATAAGTTTTATGGCATAAAAAAGCTATCTTGAAAATTCCAACATGTTTTTCTTTGGTCAAATACGATCATATCATCTCCCATAACATGATCTTTGATGTCATCTCCATTTATCTTATTTGTCGCCTCCTTATACTTTTATTATCCTTTTTATGTCAAAATATCATTTTTTGCTTATTTGAATGTGTTATTCATGTTCCTCATTATGTACGTTGCATTATGTTCATAACATTTTTTTAAAAAATGTTCTCTTGTTTGAAAAATATGATTTTTAAAATAAATACCCAAGCTAAGTGTATGATACCTCTAATAAATGAAGACTAGCATGGATTTAATGTTTTCACATAAGTGGTCTTCCAATCTTGGGGGAGAAATCAAACATTTTAGGTTTAGATGTATGGTGAAATAAGTTCAATAATATTATTTTTCAAACGAAAATGACTCTTTTAGTTGATAAAATAATATTAAGCCTTGACCTTAAGGTTATTACCTTCATTTGTGGCATGGTTAGTAGGTTGTTTCATTATCCCAAACAACTTCAGGATTATGGAATGAACTTGCTATGCCCATGTCACTCTTTTCTCTGAATCATGGACGTTCAGATGTCCATCGTTTGAGTTTGACCTCCAAGAAACTTGAAAAATTGAATAACCCCTGTTTTTGGCTTTGGAGCACCATAGTCCTGATTTGAAAAATTATTTTTCAATCATAAATGATTTTTGTAGAATTTTTTAATCCTTTCCCTTCTTGTTTGCCCTTGGATTTCGAATAAGGGAGTTATGATTTTTCAAATCTTTATTATTTGAAACCCTAGAGCCAATGCATTATATTCTAATTTGGCCATTTTTGCATATTAGATGATTTTTCTATGTTATTTAAATATTTTTCTAAGAAAGTTTGCAAAATTTAATTTTTGAAAAATTATTGTTTACAATTTAGTGATTCCAAATGAATTCGAAATGATTTTTCAAAGTCTATCATGCCTTTTCCCATGTATATGCTGCTAGTGTTGAAATAGGCCTTGTTCAAAAATTAATTCCACTTGGAAAGTGATTTACTATGAGTTTTAAGATATTTTATATAAGTCCATATCGAGTTATCTTTTCAATGGTACCTCACTTACCCATTGAAGCCTTCGAATGAAATCAAAATAAATTCGAGAAGGGAGACAGCACGATGTTATTCCTTATTTTTTAAAAGCAAAATTAATCTAGTCTCTCAAATCACTATCATCGAGATGTTGGAACTTCTTAAAATGCATTCGATTAGCTCCCTCTATAACTTAAGCCCTTTAGTCTCGGATAAAGGCTTAAGACAAAAATATATTTTATTCCAATTCTCAATTTCTTATTTTCAAAATACCTTCTTTTCCAAATATTATTTTCTTTTAAGACATAAAAAATTTTCATCTTTCAAGGGTACTTTAACCCCACTACTTCGAGGAGATATCCAACCCTATTCTTCACTAAACAAACTTGACTTTTCTCTCCCAAATTTATTCAAAATTCCTAATTACTTTTTTAAATCATCAAAAGTTTTCATTTATGGGAATACTCCAACATTGTTTTCCAGTAAAAACTTGAATTTTCTCTCTCAAATTTCTTTGAGATTCTTATTTATTTTCTTAAAATATCAAAATTTTTATCTTTAGGGGTACTCCAACCACACCATTTCAAGTGGATACTCTAACTCCATGTTTACCTGAAAATGTAAATTTTTTTCCCTCTGGATATCTCGAATTGTTTTAATTAAAACCTTTTTAGTTCCTTAAATAACCATCGAATCCAAACACATTTTAAAACTATTATTTTGGTTATTTTTTAATAGTTGAAGACAATTGAGATAAATTCTAATTATCCTTCCTTTTTACATTCTTTTGTATGTGATTGCTTTTTTTGTGACATTATTATTTTCTTTTTCATCCTACTAACACGTTTCTTTTTTGTAGTGACCATCATGGATTCATATTTAAAAAATTAAAAAAATTTTACAGGCAATGTTTCCCATTGTTATCTCTCTAGTACCTAACATGAAATATCCAAAATTTCAAAATTTAATGGGAAAATTATTTTATATAAAAAAATCATTATGCTCTTTATACCTTTGCGGTGCATAGGTGATATAAAATTTCTATCAAAATTCAAATCTATAATTTTCACAAAGGTTCTTGCATTAAAGGGGATTATATCTAGATAATGACCAAACGGAACTAATTAAACTGAATCGAAACAAGCGGGTGTTGATTTCGAGCATCATAGGGTTGCTAATCCTTCTCTTGCATAACCAATTCCCAAACCTAACTAATGAATCTTTGGACCTCATAGATCTTGAAATCAGTATTTCAAGTTTTCTAACTTAAAATATTATTTTCAATAGGCAAAACTCAAAATATTGTTTTCAGTAGGCATCCAATCATGCCAAACCCAAAAAGGTCAGTGGTAACTCTAAATTTATGGTAACTTTATAGTAACTTTCTAAGACTAGTTTGATGAGCGATTCGTTCAATAGTCTCTTTCCTCTATATATTATCATGCCTAATCTAAATCTCAACTAAGGGATAACTCAAACGCTTTGACCAAACACCATATTTTTTTTAAATCAAGCATGTTCCCACTTCAGATCATCTAAAGTAAGTGTGAAAAGGTAGGGGGTACATGGCAATAGCTTGGTGACTCCATTGGGGACCTTTTAGAGAGTTAAGCCTATGACTAGATATATCTCACTCAATTATTAACTCTTTCTAATTCCATCATTACTTGGTTATAATCCTTATCCACCTTTGTTTACTAACTTTCTATCTTTCATGGTTTTTGCCATAAATATCGACTCAAATAGGTGTATTAATATAGGAGTAAAACTAAAGGTTGTTTGTTTCCCTAACACATATTATGCACTTGCATGTTTATTAGATTCATAGCAGACACCATGGTGAGGTTATAGTCCCAATTACTAGGGGAAAGTAAGTCATCCACCTTAGTGAGTATCCCTCTGCATAGGCGTGACAAGACTTTCAAGGTGTAAATTACCTATGTCTCTTGTGAGTACCCTTCCATATTTGCATAGGGAAATATATCCACTAGATTGAACTTGTTTTGCCAAACCCACAATGGGCCTAGGATCAGGGTGCCTTGGTTGTCCTTACAAGACTGAGGAGCGATTTAGATACCAATTTAGTGTCCACTTAAACCCACATAGTGAACTTTATGAGCCAAACCATTTTATACCATACCAAAATGCTACTAGAATAACTCGAAGAATAGGGTCATTCAGGGAAACACATCTTACCTTTACTTCTATACACCATGTTACATAGGTGATAATAGACATTATTGCCTGTATTTGTTATTTTATTTCATGATCATTTTTAAGGTATGTTGTTTTGCTCTACGGCTAACCTTCTTCAATAAATAGGTGATAATGAATGAATGTTGTCGCCAATAATGCCCTATTTCACCCTAAAAAGTCATATTCGATCGAAATAAGCTATCATGCTATCCAAATGGTAGCTTAACATGTACTTATCATAGGTGGTGATAAACGAATGTCACCATGTAATTGGTCAATCTTGCACTTGCGAGGTATCATGTCATCTTGCAAAAGGCAATTTTAACTTGAACATGCGATTATGTTGTTCGTTTATTGTCTATGTCATGCCTGCCCTTAGGCATCATACCGCCTAATGTCCAAGCAATTTCTGTGATGTATTTTTGTTACTATTTTTTACAAATACCTTATTTTTATAACTATTACTTCATACTATCACTAACTTGTCTTTTTTTTAATTTTTTTGTTTAATGCATACACCATTTCATCATAATCATCGTCACTATGGGACAATTGGCCAATGGTTAAATGTTAATCAATGGGTGTCTATCATCTGGCAGCAGTCTATTTCATATTTAAAGCCTTTTAAAGAAGTTCAGGCATGGTTAGAGCACCGATAGCATGAGGATGAGGATCCGTTTAAACTTGAATATGTCTTAACCATGCATGAAAAGGTTAAGATAGAGTACTATTAGAATGATTGCAAGATTTGAAGTATGTATGGACCAGTTAGGGTGACACTGAAGAGGAATTATTCATGTAGAGATATGGAGACATAGCCCTTTGACTCCAGGTCCATTTAGATGCTGGTTCATTGCAAGTAGCATCTAAGTTTTGGAACTAGCATATGGATGTTTCACTTTTAATAGTGAATATTTGAACCCCACAATTTACAAATACACTGTGTTACTCAATATTGAGAGGGCTAAGACTAATAAAATATATTGTAAAGCTTTGCATCCTCTAACTTTCAAGAAAATCTTAGCTTAGATTCTTAGGTCAACAAAGTCTTAGATTAAGGATTGTATCAAGATAAAGGGAATAGTGAGTCATTTCTTGGGCTAGTTTGAAAGAAGCAATGGCAAATACTAGTGACATCCAAAAAGTTCAAGATATCTGAGCTCTAGCAATATATGGTTTGGTCATACTTTCGAAAACATTAGGCTATGTTGAAGCTATAGTGGCAAATTTTTTTCCTGATTAAGTTGCAACATCAATCTCGCATTGGCCATCATTGTTGAAACTATTCAAGCTCTCAGTGTTTTTAAAAAAAAAATGGGTAGGGTTACTTCATCAGCTGTGTGCCACTTCTCCACATTTAGCTTGTTAGTCACTTTTATCTGGAAAAAAAGAGGATGTCAAGTAACATATTACCCAACTTTAGCCCTATCTCCAAGGTCCTTGAGAAGTAATGGCCCAAAGACAAATCCAAAAAGCAATGGGTCCAAAAAATTTGGAGCCTCAGTGGAGGAGAGGTAGCATTGAAGGCCCCTTAGTTCTCATCATAAACAATCATATACCGATATGGAGATTACAGTTATATGTCACTTATGGCATTATAGGAAAGCACTATTTATGCACCCATCCTAGTCTTACAACAAATTTAGTATTGACAATGTATTCCCTTTATCCAAGATTTGATTAGAAGTTGAAAGTTTAGCTAGCTTTCCATGCTTAGAGATAAACTCGTTGCATGGAGAGGTACTAGAGAGGAAGTAGTATGACCCTAGCATATAACGAGTGGAGGATTCATTGCTCAATGACTCCTTACCTTTTTCTACTATTAGAACATCATAAGTATCAATTGTTGAATTTCTTTCTAAGATCGAATTTCTCAGGCATGTGTTCGAACAAGAAGAGGTGATTTTCACCAAGGAATTCACGTGCTTAAAGGAAGAAAAAATTCAATAAAAAATGGACCTCTATCTCTTAGATGCTGAGATAAATCGAGTTATCAAAGAGAAAAACCATTTCAAGGAAGATCTTAAGAGTTTGAGGAAAAATTATGTAGCCTTTAGCAAAGCAAGTAAGTCTCAGCAGCTCAGTTAGTCTTTAGCTAAGTGGGAGGCAGAAATTGGTATCTTCGAGAATGAACTATATCAATGTAAAAAAGAGGCCAAGGTCAATAGGGAAAGCTTGTTAGATCCCGTGCCCTTGCACCATTGTACCTAAAAAAGAATGGATGACTAGAAGCTTAAGTCTAGGATTTAAGAGCACAGCAAGTTAAGAATAAGATATTGACACTTAGAATTCAAGATTTAGAGTATATTTTTCAAGCTTCCCAAGGCCAAGTTGATGAATTAGTGAGAGTTTTCGAACAATGTGTCATAACGTACCTTGGGGTGGATCCTCGCGGATCTATGGGTGCGTATGACTTAAAATATTTTCCTGACTTGGAAATGTCTTCTTGACTGAGACTATTCTTTGGAGTTGTGATGAGAACAAGAAAGTGTAGATTCTTGACTTATGACACAGTGAAGGGGATCAAAAGATGAATCGATCATATTATTGATCTCAGATGTCCATCATGAAATGGCGAAC
>JAQSVH010227708.1:0-13181 GCA_029448705.1 Adansonia digitata
TGATATAATCATATCTAATATTATAAGGTCTAGTTTAGATAACATTTCATTACCTTTGTAATAAGATTCTTCTTACAACAATACTAAGCCTATGACCAATAATATATCATTTTTGTATTTGGTTTAACTAGCCTTCGTGTAAGATTCTTATATTTCGATTGACAAGCATATAAGATTCCTAATTCACATATTTTACTAAATTGCCTTCCAACCAAAAAAAATAAAATTTAAATTACACATGTTTATTAACTTATTATATTAATATAATATATTCTGATGCAATATTTATTATACATATTTATTATAAAATATCTAATTACTAACCAAAAAGGTTGTCATATGTAAAGCATCATTGTAAAATATATATTAAATGGTGGATGACTAGGTACTTAGTATGACTAGATACGAAGTTCTTAATAATGATGATATATGTATACAAATATGGTACTATAGATTAAGAAATGTATTTTCCTCTTTCTATGTATGTTTAAGCCTTATATAAGGACTTATTCTTATTCAAGAAAGATATAGAGAAATACAAGAAGAGCTAGTACCAAAACTAGTTCTTAAAGAATTAGATTATTGAAGCTCATATTTCCTTTATCTTGATCTCTCTCTTTTCTTTTAATTTTATTTACAACACATTATCAGCCACAAAGCTCTAACTAATTGGTAATACAAGGTATGAATTTTCTTTTCCCACTTCTAGTTCATATAAAAATTTAAAGTTATTTTATCTTATTTTTCTTTTCCATGTTAATAAAACATATGTACGTTTAAATTCCTGAAGACTTTTGGAAAAGGTAATAATTTTATACTTAATCTTTTAATGAGATTATATTTACCCTTAGAAGAGATTATAAAATTTGTTTTTGGTTATATTATTTTAGTCTCGTGAAGAAGATTAATTTGCATGATTATATTTATCTCATGAAGAGACATAACTTGTGAAGATAAAATTTTATAATATTTATGTGACCTTTAAAAGTTTCTGTCAATTATTATTTGATTTCTTTTAGGTAAAATATCGGGCTTCATTATATATTGCATATATTTATCAATTATACATATGTCATGATTTAAGATATTGGCAAATTCACATAATTAAATTGTAATTTCTTTTATTGTCTATTAGTTATATAATATCAAATCTTAACTTAACTTGAATTCATTGCCCCTGATGTTTCTAAAAGAAATTATTTTTTATTACTTGATTCATCTTAATGTTATGAATATTGAAAATATTATTAAATTAGGAAACCAAGCATTCCTTACGGATTGCTCAAAAGTAATGATTTTTTTTGGACACCATTTAAACAAAGAACTAAAAGCTGAGTACCTTATTGTAAAAGATCCATTTGCCCCTTGAAATAGTTAAAAAGAGAGATACAAATACCAAAAAATGAATACTCTTTTAAAAGCTCAATATAAGTGAATACACTGATGGTTACAAGATTTCAAAACTCACCATTCCTTGAAGTAAATGTGACATTTTCTCAAAGTCATGGATAAAGCCATGACGGTAAAAGGGGTCATGATAGAAAAAAATTATTGGACCCATAGCTGTAAAAAGTAGACATTACAAAATAATGTAAAATAAACTTAATATTATCGAAGATGACATATGCTTAGTGGGCAATGGTACAACTCCTACAATTCTGCATGATAGAAAATATTTTTTATAATTAGCATTAGCTAAAATTAATATTAATTCAATGAAAATATTTCTTATGATTAACGTTAGTTGAAATTAATGTTAATATAATATCTGATTCTGCAAATGTAATGGCTTTAGAAGAGCCCATGTTATGTTCACAAATGGAACAAAATTGTATATTGATGATGCATATCATAGTAATTCTCAAAGAAATCTACTAAGTTTCAAAGATTTATGTCACAGTAGGTATCATGCTGAAACAAAAAATAAGGATTATGTGGAATATCTTTTATATTACCTTTACAATTTTAAATTGGAAGTTCATATTAGAGAAACTTTTAAGTTTCTTGTTTGGCTAATATTTCACAAAAATAAGGATGGTTGAATCAATTATTTATGCAGTAGAAGTGCTTAAATCCTAAAACTTTTATATTTTGGCATAATCGTCTCAACCATCCAGTTATAACAATCATGCGATGTATCATTGAAAATACACATGGACCCCTGTTAAAGATTTAAAAAAAAATTGTCTAATGATTATTTTTGTTATTCTTGTGCTCTAAGAAATTAATTATTAGGCCTCCACTATCTAAATATCTTTCAAGTCTCCTATTTTTTTATAAAGAATACAAGGAGATATTTGTGGCCCAATTCATCTATCTTGTGGATCATTTCGGTATTTCATGGTTTTAATTGATGCATCCACGCGATGGTCACATGTTTGTTTGCTTTCAACTCATAAGACTGCTTTTGCTAAATTTCTTGGTCAAATAATAAAGTTAAGATCAAGTTTTCCAGACTATCCTATTAAAATGGTTTGTTTAGATAATATTAGAAAATTTACGTCAAAAGCATTTTATGATTATTGTAACCCCTATTATATATGTTTATACCCAAAATGGTTTAGCAAAATTTTTCATTAAGCATTTACAATATGTTGCTAAGCCTATGCTTATAAGAACAAAACTTCCTACACCTCTTTGGAGACCTGCTATTGTATGTGCTGCATTTTTAGTTTGTATCTAACGAGCAATATATCACAAATTTTCACCTTTAGAACTTGTTTTTAATCAACAACTAAGTATCTCTCATATTAAAATTTTTGGTTGTGCTGCATATGTTTTTATTGCCCCTTAAGCAAACTAAGATGAGTCCCCAAAGTCATCTTGAAATTTATGTTAGTTTTAACTCTTTATCTATCATTAGATTATTTTAACCTTTAACATGTTTTCTTTTTACAGTAAGGTTTTTGGATTGTTAATTTGATGAATCAATTTTTCCTTCATTAAAGAAAGAAGAAGGTAAATGATCAAAAGCATAAGAAATTTGTTGGAATGCACCAACATTGTCAAATCGTGATACATGCACAAATCAATATGAACTTAAAGTTTCAAAGAATAATTCATTTACAGAATACCATAAATCAATTACTAGCTATTTTTACCAACATCTTATAGGTCACCAAAATCATATATATCAACTTACAAGTGCATGGTTAAATGTCCTTGCAGGACATCTTGTAAATATGATAGTTAATGAATCCAAAGTATGCAAAAGTGTGGTCGACCTATTGATGCAAAGTATTTTGTTCCTTAAAAGAAAAAAGAAATGAAAATACTTTAAAATGAAGCTTTAGAAAATGTCAAAAATAACATAGATCAACGGCTCCATATTTCTAGTCAAATAAACCTAGAAATAGTTCCAACACCAAAAAATTGTGAGATCTCATTAAAATCTAAAAATATGTGAAGATGAAAGAAAGTTGTTGTTGAAAATATGTTTACATAAAAAATTGCATCTAATATTGTTAATGATAATGAGCCTGAAGTCTCATAAAGTATGGTTAGCCAAAATAGAAAGAAACAATAAAGGCTGGGCTAGACTTATTAACTAAACTTAAAATATTTGGATTAGTAGTCCAAACACCTAGAGATGTCAATCTCGTTGAATAGGTAAAAAGCTGAACTAGACTTATTAATCAAGCATAAAATATTTGGACCAATATTATAGACATTTAATGATGCCAAACCTGTTGGATAGGCTTTATAGATAAAAGAAATAAGTTAAATGAAATTGTGAGATACAAGACTAGACTTGTAGCTCAAGGGTTTTTTTTCTCATAAAATCCTAGTATAGATTATGAAGAGACATATTCTCCTGTCATGGATGCAATTACCTTTAGAATTTTGATTAATTTGGTAGTCTCTAAAGAACATGACATATGTCTAATAAACATTGTAATAGCTTACTTATATGGGTTATTTGATAATAACATATACATCGAAATATAATTCAAAACATAAATGTACTATGTTAAACTATAAAGATCCTTGTAAAGGTTAAAGTAATTTGGATGCATGTGGTACAATCATCTAAGTGAATATTTATTGAAAAATGTATATGAAATAATGTTATTTGTCCATATATTTTTATCAAGAAAAAAATTCTGGATTTGTAATAGTTGCAGTTTATGTTAATGATTTAGACATAATTGGGGTTCTAGAAGAGATCTAAAAAATTTTTGGCTACCTAAAAAAGGAATTTGAAATGAAGAATCTTAGGAAAACAAAATTTTATCTTGGTTTTCAAGTTGAGCATTTGACAATTGAAATTTTTATTCATCAATCATCCTATACAGAAAAAATTTTAAAACAAATTTATATGGATAAATCTTATCCATTTTGCTCCTTAATAATTGTCTGTTCACTTAATATAAAAAAAAGGTCTTTTTCGTACATAAAAAGATAATGAAGAAATTCTTAGTCCTGAAATAAGAGCATTTGTTTGTTCAGCAAATTATACTAGGCCAGACGCAGTTTTTGTAGTCAATTTATTAGCAAGGTTTAGTTTTTAAAGACATTGGAATTGAGTGAAACATGTTTTCCTTTATCTCCATGACACATTTGATATGGGTTTATTTTACCCAAATTGAGTGAAATCAGAATTGATGGGATATACTAAAGTTGGATATCTTTCTAATCCTCAAAAGGCTAGGTCACAAACATGTTAAGCCTTCACATGTGGTGATACTACTATCTCATGGCGGTTTGTAAAATATACAGTTATCACTAACTCATCAAATCATTTAGAAATACTGGCAATTCATGAAGCAAGTCGAGAAAAGGTGTGGTTAAGAACTATGATTCAACATACTCAAAAGCATGTGGATTGTTCATGGAAAATGATAAGCCGACAATGTTATATGAGGATAATGTAACGTGTATTACACAAATCAAACGTGGCTACATAAAATGTGATAAAAGTACACATATTTTACCAAAGTTCTTTTGTACACATGAACTTCTAAAGAAAAGTAATATTAATATTTACAAAATTCATTCAAGTAGCAACCTAGCATATCTATTCACAAAGCTTTGCCAACGCAATTTTTAAGAAGCACATATATGACATTTGAATGTGTCAGCTTAAAAATATTGTATAAATTGATTTTATTTTGAGGAGAAAAAAGTTTCCTATGGCTAAGTTTTTTTTCCATTGGGTTTTTCTTAGCAAGGTTTTAATGAGGCATATTCATAATGAATAGTCATCCAAAAGGAATAGTTGTAAAATATGTATTAAATGGTGGATAAGTAGGTACTATTTAGTATAGGTAGATACTAAGTTTTTAATAAATATGGTACATGGTATTAAGAAACGTATCTTCCTCTAACTGTGTATGCTTAAACCCTATACAAAGGCATATTCTTACTCAAAAAAGATATAAAAAGTACAAGAAAGCCTATTGCAATAACTAGTTCTTGAATAACTATATTCTTGAAGCTCATATTTCCTATGTCTTGATCTCTCTTTCTCTCTCTTTTTTTTTTTTTAATTTTATTTACAATAGGAATGAGTATTTTTTTAGTACTAACAAAAAGCAAACTATTATTTAAGTCTCCAATTAAAGTATCAAGCATACATAAACTGTTCCAGTTTATAAAGAAATTGAAATTATTTGTCAATATATAAAATAAAAAATCTCAAATAAAAAAAATTCATAATTAATCCTTTGTTATAATAAAAAGAATTTGATGAATAATTATTGTTGTTCATATCATATGAATTTTTTAAAAATATTTCTTTTAGTTAGATGAATAACTTGAAATGTCTCTTCTAGTTAATTAGAATTTGCACGATCATTATTTCAGTGGGTAATTTTTTCAAGTAAAGTAGTTATTTTTTAAGAGAAACATGTAATTTTTGAGTTTTTTTAATATAAAAAATAAATAACTTATGTAAATTTTTTAAATAAAAAATCTATTTAAAATACTTTAAAAAATATTAACACCCCTTATTCTTTAATCATTTTCAACAATTTCATATACCAACTAGTTATCTTTTAAGAGAAACATGCAATTTTTAGGTAGTTTTTTAATATAAAAATGAACAACTTTTGTAAATTTTTAAAATAAAAAATCTATTTAAAAAACATTAAAAAGATATTAACATCCCTTATTCTTTAATCATTACCAAAATTTCATGTACTCATTAAGTGGGTGAAAATATATTTTAAAATAATATTTTAAAATTTTGAATGTAAAAAACAAAAAGAATGGATAATTCTTATAAATGAGTAATTTTCTTAAAAGGGTGGATAGACTTTTTTTAAAAAATAAATAGAGAATTTTTTGGTAAAATTTTATTATATAAAATATTAAAAGACAAATTACCTTTATTTATTTTATAATTTTATTTTGTTTCCCTATAATTTCATCAACTAAGTTTTGTGTTACTTAACTCATTACAGCAAATTTAATAAAAAATTTTAATAATAATATAGATATTAATCCACGAAAAGCCTATCTTCACATTTTCTTATAGAAAAATATTAACCATCTAATGACACTTGTTAATTTGATATTTATAAAAGAAAAATATAATTAATATATTACTTTTTCTTAAATTCAGAAAAAATAGTTTATTAAATACAAAAAATTTTTAAAATGATAAGCAAATAATTTTTACTTAACGTATATAAACACCTATTAATTGTACCTTTTACGGTAAATACTTTTCAAATTAAATATACTAGAAATATGGACATCCAATATGCGGGTGCAGGAAAAAAATATGTTTTAAAAGGAAAAAAAAAGTTATATTTGACTTTTTTTAAAAAATAAATGGATAATTAAGAAATCGTTATTTTTTTTCAAACGACATTACATAAAAAATTTAAAAGATATTAATATACTATTTTATTATTCGATATTTTGAAATTATTTGTTCTTTTTGTAAATTCATAAATTAATTGATGTCACTTAACTCGTGACAATATACTCATACAATTTTTTTATTATAATATATGTTAGACCTTGTATTGATTAAATCAAAAGATGGTGAATTTATTTTTTAAAACCTTTAGCAAATATAAACTTTGAATATGAAAATTGAGAAATTGAATCGATAAATTTGAAAAAGCAAAATAGTGAATAAATTTAGCAATTAAAAGTGAGGGAAACAAGTGCAAACACAAGAATTTATAAAGGTCTAATCATATGCCTACGTCCTCTCTCTTAAACTTACTTTTCAAAGAATTCCTAATCCACTATCTTGAATCGATACTTTTGCAGGATACAATATGACTTTTATAACTTTCTATATTTCAAGACTAAGATAGAAACTTCCACTCTCTATTTTTTGAAGGCCAATATAGAACCTTAGAAACCACTCTCCTTTTTATAAAGATTTTGGTCTAAACAAATGAATAACTCTAAATGGTTTGGTGTTTACAAATTATGGGCACAATCAAGAAGGATTCTATGAAGATAGAAGCACGATGAATACAAAAAGGATAGGAAAATTAAGCTTAGACAATTATGAACTACTTGAAAAAACATGTAAAAGGTGAAGGATATAGCTTTAAGCATTTTCTCTTCATGTCTTTTCCATTTGAAGCTGTTGGAGAAGCCCTTTTATAGCCTATGGATGAATTATGTCCATTGGGAATGGATTGCTGTCGAAAGGAGCTATTGGATACTTCATAAATGACTTCCAATTTAATCCAACGTTGAGGTATCGATATTTTTACAAATGGTAGCAATATATTGGCTTTAAAACTCTTGAAATATAATCACCGCAAGATGTGAGTATTGATAAATGCAAGAAGGTGTCAATACTTTTTCACAATGTTTTGATACTTCGTGTCAGGGTGTTGATACTTTGCTACCTTTTGTAAAACACTAGCTATTGCCAAGGATTAGTATCAATACATAAAAGAAGGATATTGATACTTGCTTTGAAAAACCTCATAAAAGTGTTTCCTTGGTTTTAAAAAGATCTTAACTTATATAAAAATGTTTTACATACAAGTATTCATTAAGAGCATACATTTTATTGTACACTAACAAGTCTAAAACATTTTAGTATTTTTTAAAGTATTTTCAAATTGATTTAAGGAAAAATACAAAATTGAAACATTTAAGCATAAGTTAATTAAGCTTAAATTTTTTTAGTATCAAAGTCAAGATCAATTCAAAACCATTATAGCTAACATCATAGATAGTATGCTTGAAGGAATTGTTTAACAAAATAAAATAAAAAAAAGGCTGCTCATTTTTCTTTTTCTTTTAGGTTTAGTGTACATCTAAATCCAAAATAAGGATATTTGAAACTGAAAAAGACAAAGAAAGACATAATACGGATATAGTATAAACACGGCAAAAAAAAATTAAAATACGATATAATACGAAAATGAAAACAAATACATGAGTATCTTAAAAATTATATAATACAAAATACTAGGTATCAAATTTTATAAAAACAATAAAATATATAAATATAAAGTGAATAAACAAGCTACTACATCTAAAAAAGCAAGCAAGCCGGATTTGAGGATGGATATAGGATATGGCTAGGCTAAGTAATAAGCTAAACGTTCAAGCTTGTCCCAATGCCAACTAGGCTCAAAATGAACTTTTTTAAGAGGTTCGGGTAATTCCACCAATTTGATTTGGTTAGTTAAACCAAGATGTACCATGAGAAGGGCGACATGGGTAAGCAATTCCTACCATGCTGAAGTTGTCTTGCGTGCTCTTTCCAAGAACATTGGCTCGCAGCATAAATCAGCATGTCTAGCCAAACTCCAGCCATAAGTTCCCATTTGTCTTCGTGATCTATTTGGAATTTTTTTGTCAAAGCTTGCAACTGAAAGGCAATTTGGCAGCCTTCAAAAAATGCTGACTTCCTCTGACTCCCCATCTGGATAAAGAATCATCGAGTACTGATGTCAATCCCAAACACTCCGTTAACAGCTTCCCTGAATCTCAACTTTTTGTGAAAAAAATTATTTACTTCAATGCAGGTGTCCTGGTGCCTTATGTTTCCAATGCCTTCAGGAAGCATTGTTGGACATAGGAACAGGAGATACATCATGTAATCAGATAAAACTTTACTAATTCGACAATATGGACCGAGGTTCCCAACTCGAAATTTTTGATCATCATAGAAAACAAGATCTGTAGCAATGTGCCATAAGAGGAGACTGTGGGTGAATTCAGCCTCGGATAAACTCCAACCAATGTCAGGTACAAGTGTAGAGCATTTGTCTTTAAGGACATTGTAACCTCTCTCATCCAATAACTCTAAGAGATCTTTGAAACCAAAATTTTTGTCCCGGCATTTTTCTCCTTTTTTTAGGAGATGAGAATAGATGGTTTGTTTCAATTCAAAAGTCACATCCTTCCAAGTGGTATGGAAGTACTTTTCCAATTTGTCCTCCGGGTCAAATAAGTTTAAAACTGCAGCAAGCTTGATTTTCCTAGGCTGAAGGCAATAACATAGTAGGCTGTGCTGTCCCATGGATGGAATTCCTTTCTTGGGTTTAGTCCAACGAACAAACTTAGAGCCAATAGCCTTGAGAAACTTGTTTTTTTGAGAAACTAACCAGAGAATTCCTCGATCGGTGCTGAGATGTAGAATGGCTGAATAAATTTCAAGAAAGATAGCTCCAACCATTAACAAGTAGGATATGCCAATGTCAACTTTGGAGTAGCCATGCTTACCGACAAAGATCAAGAAGGCTATCAGTGTGGAAACGGTGAATGACAAGCAAATGCAGCGACGAATTACACCATTTTTATTTATAACTACAGGAATCTTGGTATAGACCAGATCGTATAGAAAACCAAGTTCGATCTCTACCATTTGGAAGGCCTCTTCTGCTTCCACTTTGACGTCCATTAGCAATACGTCGCTTAACCGATTGTAAATTCTGAGCTTGAGATCCGAAAAAAGGGGCCTGAACACCTGAAATAAATTGAAAGCTCGATGCAGGTACTTGTACTTGTCCTGAACATGGCGCTGGTCTAAATGTGCCTCCAGTTTCATTTGCTCCTTTGAAGTCTCCTTGAGAATGTCATCATCAAGTTGGAAACTTTTGGAATTTGAGAACACAGACTTCCTAAACCGTCGGCTACTAGCTTTGAAAAGAGCCCAAACTCTCTCCCCATACTTGATGATCCCAACAATGAATATTGGAACGGACAAAAAGGTCAGCGTAGTTACGGTCATTGTCCAAAACTTGACATAGACATAAAAAGCCACCCCAGTCTGGAAACATAGCCCTAACAAATGTCTAGGCCAAAGCTCGTTGTCCGACAAGGAATAAGCGGTGATGGTGTCGGGACCACCAAGATGCAAGAGCAAGAAAGGGGTCCAAAATATAACCAAAGGACTGGTTATTTGCTCCTTTCGGCTTTTAAGGAGGGTGCTGAGAGCAACTGTTGCCAACCAATCTGCAAACAAGTACAAAGTCCAAACAAAGAATGAAAGATGCTTTAAATATTTCCCACTGACTTGTCGACGATTCCCATATCTCATCAGTATAAGCTGAACAGTTAGGCTGAGTACAACCATTGTCCGGAGCTCCCATTTAAGCCAAAGCGATAGCATAACATCTGACAACGTTTTTAGAAATGCTTCATTCTTGATCTCTATGAAGAGCAGAGCACTTGCAACTGGAAATCAAAACACGTTCAAAGTAAAAGATTTTAGAAAAAATACCAGAAATTAGAACAAATGTTAGAGAAGCTGTTGATTTGTAACTTCGAATTTGCTCTAATATATGCAATTGCATTCAAGGTGAAGTCACTAATAATCTATACTATTAATATGTTCTTGAGCTTAACGTGTGACATCAACTCAATTAAAGAATTAACAAAAAAACTAATTCAATTTTAGTAAGTATATAAAATGAAGGTCATAAATGTTATATAGTATAAAAGTAAAATTTTCTAATTAATTTTGTTTTTAAATATTGCTAATATCCAATTTAAAAAGGCATGAAATAAAAATAAAAGTTGTATAAAATACACATGTTCAAAAATTGAATTACTTGTCGACTAGATTTGGGTTGATCCTCGGAAAAAGCTTTTAAAACCCAACTTTGATTTGACTCTAGCTTTTTTTTTTTTAATTTAAACAATGTTTATTTAATTTTAATTTAATATAAAAATAAGGCTTTGGTTCATTTGGGAAAACAATGTTTTTTCTTTTTTTTTCATTTTCAAAAAAATAATTTTTATTTTTCTATTTGTTGAATTTTGAAAAATGTATTTGGTTTAAGAAAATGAAAATCAATTTTTGAAAATAAATTAGTGAAAACATGTTTGATAACTACATATATTTTCAACTTTTAAAAAGATTGAAATTCTATATATATGAATATAAATGACAAAAATTGAAAATCCATTTATGTGAATTAACTGACAAAAATAAACAATATTTCATAAATTTCAAGCCTTTTTTATTCAAATTTTTATGTTAATCTTTTATTTGTTTACTATGTATTATGCATTAAAAATTAATTAATAATTATTGTTATTTTTACTTGTAAATGTAATTTTAGATAAACAAATCCACAGAATTAAAAATTTTAAACTGATATGAGTTTCAAATATGTGTTTTCTATTATAATTTTATAACATATTTAAACAATTGTAATATAAAAATCTCAAAACTAATATTACTTTAATATTAATTATCAAAAGAAATTACTATTTTAATATTGTTTCGCATTTTAAAGATGATCAATTCCGACTTGAATAGTCTAAGATAAACTAATAAAGCCCCATTTTAATTTAATAATTACTAGTTGTAAGAATCGGCATGGTTTGTCTAGGCCCATTAAAGAAATTAAAAAATTCACATTTGCATCTCCAGTAACTCGAACTTGAATTTTTTTAATGTACAGTAACTTTTTTGAAATCTTTTCCCTTTCTTCGATTTTTCGAAGTTTTGCTAATGAAAATGATAAAAAAATTTTCCCTCTCATTTTCACTTATTTTCATTTTTCAAAAACATTCTCTACACTATCAACCAAATGAGATTTTTTTAAACATTCTTTGTTTTCTATAAAAATGAAAATAAAAAAATAACTTTATTTTCTTAAACCAAACGTGAACTAATTTTTTAATATTAAGAACTTAAAAAAAGGCCTCAAAGGCTTTATAAGTCGAGGCTCCCTGCATGACTTAATTTAACTCGTGGACAACTTAAGCTTGAAAATATTGTATTTAAATATTATATATGATATTAAAATGCAAACAATATATAAATTCCTTACAATAAAAGATGTTTTTCAATTTTCAACTATTATAATTCATGTTGTACATGTACAAAAATTTAATAAGAATTAAAGTTTCTATGTCAAAAAAAATTATAATCTAAAAAAATAAGATTATATACATTTAGAAATAAGTGAAATAAGTTAAATGCACAATTTATTTTAAATATGGTAATGATTTAACCCTTTTTTTTTTTCCTCATTAGCCTAGAACGAAAATTATTAACATATTAATTAATCTAAATGTATCTATTTGATTTATTGAAAATTTCTAAAATAAAAGTTTTATAAATTTACCATACCAAGGGTAATTTTATCTTATTTTCAAGAATGATGGAAGGGTATTCTAGGTAGAGGTGTTCATAGACCGACTTGAGTCAAGAACATTTTATTTTGCTTTTACAAGCTTAGGTCCATTCAAAAGCCCATTTTATAAAATATTATAAAAATATATAAATATTAATATAAAATAATATTTTAATATTTTTAAATAATAAAACAGCGTTAAATCTATCCTCAATAAGAAATTCAAATTATCAAACTGCATGTAAGTGGAGAGTTAAACTCCCATCTATTATTTATTTATTTATTTTTAATACATTTATTAATATTATTTATATTTATAAAATTTATTTATAAATTATTAAAATTAAATCAAAATTAAATTTATAAACGAAGATTAAAATTATATTAAATAATAATCACTAAAAAAAATAATGAAAGGGAGCGTAACTCGCAAGCCAAACGTATGTAAAAAATTAAAAAAATTAAGCCATAATTTAGCCCATCAACATATTTATATATTTTTATTAATTTTTTAAATTATATTATATTTTTATATTTTTTTATTCTGTATACTGGTATTTTATCAAAAGTTATAAGTTATACGTTTGGTCGATGAAATTGAAACGTGTATAATGTGACTTTATTAATGTGAACACCTATTCTAAGTCAATTAGCAAA
>JAQSVH010227729.1:0-13180 GCA_029448705.1 Adansonia digitata
ATTCTTGCAAACAAAATGCCTCAGATATATCAAACCCACACCAAATAACTGAAGCAGATTGCCATGGTTTAAAATTGATGCAGTTTTAATTTTTTTAGGGTTAGGGTTTTAGAACATGAGAAAAAGAATAGGGAAAAGGAAGATAATGGTATTTTTTATATAAAAAATAATTGGGTGAAAATTTAATCGCGTTGCCTTTCTTTGTCATAATGACCAAAATATAGGAGGTTAAGTGCCATAAAAAAGTACAAGGGCTTAGATATCACACGGGCCAATGCATAGGTGGTGAAAATAGATTTTTTCCATAATAAAGTTATCATAAATTCAATAAACTTAAGTTATTCAAACGAGCAAAGGTAAGCTATGTTTTTGTATTTCACTAAGTTCACGATATAATTTATGTTATCAACGAAAGAATACAAGGTTACTAACTTCAAAATGAAAAGCATTTTTCCATAATTAGAAAAAAAAAAAAAAAAAGGCAAAAGGATCACTCTAAGAGAATCAGAAGCCTTTTCAAGCTTAATTTCAAGCTCCATCATGGTGGTAGCTTCGCTAGCTCTAAAAAGCTCAACGAGGGTGCGGATAGCTGCCATGGCCTCCACCAAATTTAGTTGTTTCCTTAAGCCATGAACTTATCATCAATAACACCAAATGCCTTCCTCCTCCACTAGTCTGTACAGCTCTTCCGTCACTTCCGTAAGAGTCATCATCGTTAGGGTGGAGGACGATAATGATGGTCTAGCCATGGGCTGACCAATCGCTAATTACAACGGAATTGTGGGCAGCATGGATGTGGTAATTGACAAAAATGTTGCATTTAAGGTTTTAGAGAAAATTGGCCATGGAAGAAGGCATTGACGAGAGAAAGATGGATAAAGGATGCAGTAGAACGTTGTTGGTTTTTTGTTTGGTGAGTACATCTTTTTATGAAAAAATAAAAAAAGGAAATAGACTGTAAATTACGAAAAAAAGGTAATAGGAAATAATTAAGAAAAATAAATGAAAATCTAAGAAATTACCAAGAAGGACATCGTAAAGACCAAAACACCCTTAATGAAAAACTGAAAATTTTTACTATCTTCTTCATTCATCTTCTCCTTCTCCCAAACTCGCTGTTCAACCCAAAAACATGATAAAATTTATTCATTTGCAAGAAATAAATATAATTAATTTCCCATTTAACAAAATCCCAAATCAAAAACAAGATTCAAATGCTCAAATTAAGCAAAAGGAAAGCAAAAACTAATGAATGGCTAAAAAGCAAATACCTTTCTTTTTTTTCTTCAATACTGTCCTACATAGCAAATATAATTTTTATAGGAACACTAACTAAATGGCAACAACGAATTTGCTTTTATTTTGTCCAATAGTATCCCAAATAGCAAATATGTACAAGGTTGATACCCTTGGTAAGAGAATCGACCCTCTACATTTTAAATATATAATTTATTATAATATATAATATAATATATATTATATTTTATGTAGGGGTCGATTCTTGTACCAAAGGAACTAGGGTCGATTCTTGTACCAAAGGAACTAACTCCAAATATATACTATATATAAATTATATATATTAAAAATAATAAAAAATTAAAATATTTTATATTAAATTTAGAATTGCTATTAAAAAATAAAAAATAAAAAAATTTTATATTTAATCCTAAATTATTATTCAAAATAATAAAAATATTTTATAATAAATCATGAATTATTATTTGAAAAAATAAAAATCTAAAAATAATTTGTGATTATTTTATAATAAATCCTAAATTTTTAATAATTTGATGTTTTTATTATTTTCAAATAGTAATTTAGGATTTCATATAAATTTTTTATTTTTAAATTTTAAATAATTTAGGATTTAATATATATTATATATATTAAAAGGCTGAATTATACATAATATATATTATATATTATACATAATATATATTATATGACTCTAATTGAATGTACATATGCACAGTACTAAATGTACAGATAGCTATAACTATAGTACATATGTGAAACAAATTAGGACAAGAGTATAATTCAATTATGTATACTTTAAACTTATGATGTCTTATGTATATATGACAATAACTGAATGTACATATGCTCATAATTGAATATGCCGATGACCATAACTAAATATACAAACAACCATAACTGACTATACCCTAAACTATATGACCTAAACCGTATTAGATAAGTTGTTATCTATATTAGCTTTGAATTAATCGCTGTTTTTATATAACTAAAACTTAAGCTTAGTTACCTTTTAGTTACCTTGTAGTTAAATATTTTTAGGATAGTATTTTTCCTTGAACTTAATTTTGAAAATACCTTTGAAACATACCAAAATGTTTTTTACTCCTTAAATAATTAAAAAATGTGTTCCTAACGTATACACTTGTTTAAAACATTTTTAAGATAAGATTTATATGTTTTAAAGTCATGATAAAACCCTTTAAAGATTATTTTTATTTGAATGTATTGATACAATGCTTAACAGCGGCTAAACTTTCACGAAACCCTTGAATGTATATATGGCTTTGGAATGTATCAATACATCTTGGTTTGCATTGATACACATGTAAGTTGTATTGATACGTGGCTTTTCTAATAGTCATATTTTGTAATGTATCAATGTAGCAACTTATGTTATGATACATCTGGGTGAGAATAAACGGGAATCATTTCAATAAAGCTTACGATGGCTATATTTCTTTACCAAACATTCCTAATTGCCATATTCATGATCAAGGCTATAAATAAGTCTCTCCAATACCTCCAGCAAGATGATGAACCAAGAGATTGAGCTTATAGTTATATTTTACATTTTTTACACATTTTTTCTAAGTAGTTTACAATTGTATAGGATTAATTCTTCCTATCTTTGTATTTTTCACTTTGTATCTTTAGATATTTATTTCCTCTGTGCCTAAACTCTTATAAACACCTACCTTTAGAGGTTTTATTTGTTTATAGAAAATCTTTGTGAAAAGGGGAGGTTCCAACTTAGCCAATTGAAAAGTAAAGAAGGATTCTATCTTAGCCATAAAAGATAAAGAGGGTAGAAGTTTTATCTTAGCCTTAAGAAAAAGATAGAAAGTTGTAAATGTTATACATTATCCTTGAAAGGTAAAACAATTTGGTTAGGGAATTAGAAAAATCCAAGGTAAATGAGGTAGAGGACATAGGAAACTGAGGGTAAACCCCTCTAAATGATTAAGTTTACTTATATTTTCCCTATTCTTTAACTGCTTATTGTTATTCACTAACTTGCATCTTCATAGCTTATTATTTAGATTTCTCATTTTTATTTATCAAAATTTTAATTTGCAAAAGGTTTTGAAAAATCACTTTACCCCTCTCGTGATTTCATTTACCACTACAAGTGTTAACAATTGGTATCAAAGCTTGTGCCTTATTCTTATAGGATTAACATCCTTGAGCAAAGATAAAAAAAAAGCAAGCAAAATGACTAGTGGTGATACTTTCAATATAGGCCAAGAGGAACATTTAATCATGAGGGCTCATCTCTTCAATGTGAAGAGTACACTTATTAAAGACGAGGATAAGGCTCTTTGTCCATGCCAATGATTATCATATTTTGAAGATAATCATGAATGATCCAACTCAATGCCATGCACACAGTCTTTTATGCATTAAGTCCAAATAAGTTTAATAGGGTGTTATTGTATGATAATGCCAAGAAGATATGGGACAAGTCAATTGTCACACATCAAGGGACTAATAAGTCATTAAGTCCAAGATTAGCATGCTCACTGTTGACTATGAGATGTTCAAGATGAAATCAAATGAGAGCATAAAGGAGATATCCGATAGATTTATGGACATTGTTAATGGTTTGAGAGGTTTCGAAAAGGTGTATCCCAATAAAAAGATGGTCAAGAAAATGTTAAATTGCTTTTCTAAGTCGTGGGAAACCAAAGTGACCATAGTTGGGGAGTTAAAAGAACCTTAACCTGTTTACCTTAGATAAGCTTACCAAAACATTTCTCACATATGAAACAACAATGAATCATGGAAAAGAGCAACCAAGGAAAATTAGAGTTTACATTGAAGCCTTTCATGAGTAAGCAAGAGGATGATGATAATAAGCGATGAAGATGTTGAGATGATCATCTTTTGCAAAAAATTCATTAAAACAAATAAGGGCAATTCATCTCAAACAAAAAAGTTAATAAGGTAGTGTGCTACAATTACAATAAATCAAGGAATGTCAAATTTGATTGCCTATTGTTGAAGAAGAAGAAAGCAATTATAGCAACTTGGAGTCACTCGATTATGATGACTCATGAGGAGACCAAATTGGGGAACCTTTGCTTCATGGCTCTTAATGAGCCTAAATAACCTCAAACTCTTATAATTCAAGTTTATATACATTTGATAAACTACAAGATGCATTTGATAAACTTGCAATTGAGTTTAAGTAAATGAATTCAAAATATACAAAATGATTTTGAAATTAAAAATGATTGATTTTTGAAATAAGGATTTACAAAATGATTTTGATGATTCTAAGCTAAGAGTTAATATTTTAGAAAAAAGTCAATTTTGATTTGAAAAAAACTAGAGGGCTTGGAATATGAAAAAAAAATCATTTTAGAAAAATATTTTCAAATAAATATGATCAAATGCATCTATTGCCAATATCATGGTCATACATCACGTACTTGTCCTATTATGAAAAGACACAATTTAAAATAGCGCAAGTATGGGTACCAAAAGATACAAGGTACTTAGTAACTGACCCTCAAAGACCCAAAGCAATTTGTCTATTAAAATGCAAGTGAAAGTCTTTATTTATTGTGTTGGAGCAATAAAGAGAAAAATAATACACTTGGAAGCTTTAGACATAGAAAGAAGTGCGATAGGTAACCACTAAGCATTAAACTTATTGATATTTTGGTTACTTATTCATGTTATTGTTGCCACATGCCTACCTTTAAAACTTTAAACAATCCAAAAGGTTTAGTGCATGCTACTTAAAAATGTATGATAGTGGTGGAGCCTTTAAGTTATCCCTTGGTTATGATTTGGTTTAGTCATGATAATGTGAAGGGGGAGAGATTGTCGGATGAATCGCTCATCCAACTAGCCTTGGAAAGTTATCGAGAAGTAACCATAAATTTGGAGTCACCAATGATTTTTTTGGCCTAGGCATGATCGGATGCCTATTAAAAACAATATCCCAAGTAACAAAACTTGAAACATTGAGTTCAAGGTCTACAAGGTCCAAAGATTCATTGGTTAGGTTTGGGAGTTGCGTATGCATGAAGAAAGATTAACACCCCTACAATGCTCAAAATTAATACCCACTAACTATATCTCGCTTTGACTTTAGCTTAATTGGTTCCATTTGGTCATTATTTAGATATAATCCTTTTTTTATGCATGAAGTTTTGGTGGGAAATGTAAATTCAGGTTTTGAAAGAAAATTTATATCATCTACACGCCGCGGAGGTATAAAGAGCATAAGGATTTTTATAAAAAAAATAGTTTTCAAAATAAATTTTAAAAATTTAGATATTTCATATTAGGCACTCGAGAAATACCAACATAGAACATTGCCTTGTAAATTTCTTTGAAAACAAGTTTTAAATATAAGTGCATGATAGTTACTAGAAAAAAGAAATGTTTTAGTAAGTCGAAAAAGAATATAATAATATCATAAATAAATAATCAAAAACAAAAAATGTAAAAAGGAGGGACGATCATAATGTATTTCATAATTATCTTCGATTATTAAAGAATAATTGGGATAACAATCTATAGATGAGTTTGGATTCTAGGGTAATTTAAGGGATGAAAAAGATTTTAATTAGAATAATCTGAAGTATTCGAAAGAAGGAAAATTTTTAGATTTTTTGCAGTAATAGTAGGGTTGGAGTATCCCTTGGAGAGGTGGGGTTAGAGTATCTCTAAAGATAAAGTTACAAAAATAATCAAGAATCTCGAATATATTTGAGAGAGAAAAATCAAATTTTTAATGGAAAATAGGGTTAGAGTATCCCCAAGAATGGAAATGCTTAATGATTTAAGGAAATATTAAGAATTTTGAATAAATTTGAGAGTGAAAAAAAATGAGTTTTTTAGTGGAAAAACAAGGTTAGAGTATCCCTTTAGAGTGGTGGGATTGGAGCATGCCCACAGATGATATTTTTTGATGATTTTAGAAAATAATTAGTTGAAAAAGGAGGTATTTTGAAAATAAGAAATCAAAGATTTGAATAAAAAATGTTCTGTTGATCCAAGCTTAAAGGGTTGACGTGGTAGGGGAACTAATTGGATGCATTTTGAGACATTTGAACATCTCTATAAAGGTATAGAGATGTTCTAGAGATTGGGCTTAAAATAGGCGACAGCATCGTGCCGTCTCCCTTTTTAAATTTATTTTAGGTTTATCCAAAGCCTTTAGGGTATAAATAGAGTATCATTGGAAAGGTAACTTATTGAAGACTAATACTAAAAAATTTTGAAAAATCCTAGAAAATCACCTTCTAGGTGGAAGTAACTTTTAGAGTTAGGCCTGTTTTGACATTGATAGCATGTATGAGGGAAAGGGCATGATGGACTTTAAAAAATTATTTTGATCTCATTCAGAATCGTTAAATCATAAACAATACCTTTTCAAAAAGGAATTTCACAGATGTTTTAGGAAAAATATTTAAAAATTTTAGAGAAATCATCAGATGAGCCAAAATAGCTCAAACAAAACATAACACGCTGGTTCCAAAGGTCTTAAATAGTAAAAGTTTGGAAAATCAAAACTCCTTTATTCGGGATGATTTGAGAGTGAACAAGACACTGTTGGAAATGTATTTTGAGGTCGTTTCTGGGAAAAATATAAAAAAATTCTAGAAAAGTAATTTATAACTTGAAAATAATTTTTGAAACTCATATAATGGTGCTGCTAAAGCAAAAATAAAAGAGTGATTTAGTATTTTTGAGTTTTTTTTCCAAGGGTAGGCTCGAATCTAGGACATCCTAACATCTGTAATAGAAAGAACCAAATACATGGGCAACATGAGTTCATTCAACAATCTTAAAGTAGTTTGGACTATGAAACAACCCATTGACCATGTCAATAAAGTAGGTATTGGACTCAAGATCAAGGCTTAATACTTTAACAAAAATAAATAGCATTTTGTTTCCATGAATCTAGACTTAGAAGTTTAGTTTGTCCCTAAGATTGGAGGACTAATTTAATTAAAATTATTAAATCTATGTTGGTCTCCATTATTTGAAAGTAGTATATGCTTAACTTGGGGTTTTTTTTGAAAAGCTAGATTTTTTTACAATAAACAAGCATGCATTTTGACAAACAAGTCATGAATAAAATACAACATGCAAAAAGATAAATAAGTATTACACATGCAAACAAACTAAGATGACATTTTGACATGGAAAACATAACAAAAATGCAATGAGATGACCAATAAGATGTATGAAAGTGACATGAATATATTTAAGTGAAGAAAATCATGCTGAAATTTTCAAGATGGCATTTTGCTGCTATGAGAGTTCTTAAAAATACCAAAAAATGCATGAACATACTCAATGTATGTTAGGAAGAACATTTAAGCATGTATTAAGCATGTGAAAATAGATGAAATATGATAAATGCATGAATAAGGGACTTTTTGGTGATAGAATGACAGAGTAGAAGTTTGGCTTACTAAGCAACATTTAGGCATAAAAAAACACCAAGATCCTCAGATAACCACAACCAAGGCAACTACAATGGATGGAGTCCTAGAATGGCCATGGTATCATAAATAGTTCACTAAAATGATAGAGATAATAAAAATTGAAAATATATAGAACAAGGTAAAGAAAATATAAAAAAAGAATGTGAACTTTCCACTTTACTTGAAGCAATGACTTTAAGATCAGTTCTTTTCCTCTCTTTGCTATTTATTTAGCAAGAAAATGATGAAATAAAGAAGTTTTCTGGTAATATTGTTGACAGTGAATTATTTCAAAGATGAAAGTGTGTGAAAGGTTGTTTTTTTAGAGGTTTTTTGGTGGTGGGTTAGGGAACTACGAGAATAAAATATGAAGGTTAATGGAACAGTGTTTTTTGGAGAGTTTTGGGGCTAGAGATTGCTGAAGGATTTTTTTTAAAGATGGCTAGAAGAGTCCTCTTGTTGAGCTAGCTTTGGCCCCTATTTAAATTTAATACTCAACTAATGCTTTTAGAAGATAAAGCAAGGGCATCTTCAATCTTTCATGCATTTACTAGGGGGATAATTCCAGATATTATGTTTAGCTAGTCTTGTTTTCATTGGTTTTGCCATGCAAAGTGATGGTGCAGAAAGGTTGAAACAGCCTATACCTAGAGAAAAGTCAGACATGCCTTTTGACAAACCATATATCTTATGAGAATGTCCTTTGTCATTAGCTATTTGGGCTTTAAAATTTTATTTAAATTCAATCATAAGCCTAAAACTAAGGCCTGGTATGAATTATGATGATTTTTGGTGCAAAAATCATTTTAAATAAGATTTTCAAAGGTTGAAAAGTGCTTAAACTGGGCAAAAATGCCTTGGTGTATTGATATAAAAACATTTTGTATTGATACACAAGGCAATTTTTACGCATGAGTATTGATGCAACGAGGTGTGCATCAATACTAAGAGCAAAAAATTATTTTCAATCTCGAGACTTAGAGGCTTGGATTGATACTCCATGGATTTGCATCAATACATTTTGCCAAAAATCATAATTTTAGCTACTGCCAAGGTTTGTATAAATACAAACATTGTAGGTATTGATACCACACTTTAGGTATCGATACCAAACCTTCTTATATTGATACGACATGTAAAAATTTAAATTTTTGGTGATGCAAAGGCCTCGCATCAATATTATGCACCAATATAACTTGCACATACCTTAGGCTCTTTGAATACCTTACCTTGGTCCTAAACAGTGGGAATTGACCTATGTACTCATCTGAATGACTTTAGTGACACCTTGAATATTGTCGTTTGATGCGTCATTTTTACATTTTTCTTTAATGTGACTAATAGGCATTTTTAACTTTTCCTAAAAAATTTTTTCGCTTTGCATCGTGTTGTCTGATAATGCTTATTGACATGTCACTCAGTAGTCATCTCCATTTTATTTTATTATTTTTTGATTCTATCATCTTTTAATTAAGTCCTGGGATACCAAAAATTAGCCCAGATAAAATGAATTTGTTTGGGTAAGATGATGGTTTCATGTGCCTGTAGAAAAATAAAGATTTAATTAGTGTTATGTTGAGATAGATCAGTATATCTATAACGATTCTAATAGAAGGGAAAATTTTAGTGAGTTTTACAGGGTTTAACCCATCTACTAGGCTGTTTCTTAGGTTTGATCCCCCAGATAGGTGCCACCAACTTGTGCGGGCTTTGACTTAATAGGCATTCAGCTCTTTGTGGACTAACGTAGGTTTTATCCTGGGTTTGACCTCCTAGAAAGGCACCACCAGCTTGTATAGGCTTTGACTCGATAAGCGTCTAGCTCTTTATGGACTAAGATAGTTGTTTCTTTGGTTTGACCTCTTAAACAGCCACTGCTAGTTTGTATGGGCTTTGACTCAATAAGCATCCAACTCTTAATAGACTAAAGTAGGTTGTTTCCTAGGTTTGACTTTCCAAACAAGCACCACTAGCTTATGTGGGCTTTGACTCAATAGGTGTCCAGCTCTTTGTGGACTAAGGTAGGTTATTTTCAGGGTTTTACTCCCAAACAGGTGCCACTAGCTAGTGTAGGCTTTGACTTGATAAGCTTCTAGCTCTTTGTTAACTGAGGTAGGTTGTTTCTTGGGTTTGACCCCCAAATAGGTGCCACTAGCTTGTATGGGCGTTAACTCTATAGGCATCCAACTCTTTGTTAATTGAGATAGGTTGTTTTCTGAGTTTGACACCCTAAACAAGCACCACCAGTTTCTGTAAGCTTTGACTCAATAAACGTTAGCTCTTTATCGACTAAGGTAGTTTTCTGGGTTTGACTCTTTAGACAGGCACCTTCAACTTCTGTGGGCTTGAACTTGATAAATGTCTAGCTCATTATGGATTGGGGTAGGTTGTTTCTTGGATTTGACCCCTCAGACAGGTGCCGCCAACTTGTATGGGCTTTGACTCAATAAGCATCTAGCTTTTATGGATTGAAGTAGGAAAAGAATCATCCTGCTTTTTAAAGACTAAGGTATGTATGCATCCTGCTCTTTGAGGACTAAAAGAAAGTTAGTTTAGATACCTCCCTTAGATGATTTTCAATGAGCTCATAAGGTCAAAAATATTTACATTGGGCTTTTCAAGGTTTTTTGAAAATAAGAAATTGTACCTTAAGTTCCCCGTTAATTTGACTTTTGTATGCAAAAGCTAGTATCTAAAGGTTGTTACATGTTGTATAATGCATGAGGATGCAAATGCATGCTTAAGATGATACAAGAATGATGATTTTAAAATCTAATCGATGATTGATTTTGGCCTTTTCCAGTTGTTTGCTCTTTAACGGGTTTGATAAGGTGATCTCTTACCCTGGGATTGACTAACCTCGTTCTAGATTTCAAAGATTTCGAATACAAAGGTTATCTATTAAAAGTGTGGATGGCTCATGATTGCAGGGGTGATCCTAAGTTTAGATGGCTCATGATTGGGGACTTTTGTTGCATTGAGTTTATTAACAAGTATGAGGGGTTTCTTTGGTCAATGATGCTTTAAAGGGTGTTTTTGGCAGTCTGAGTGGACTGTTCAAAATTTAGATTAAGGATAACAGTTTGAAAAGAACTTTGGCTCCTTGTCTTTAAGCTGGGCTTTACTGGGAGGAGGTTTTAAGCATGTTTTTAGGATGTGGGGTCAAGGACAAGATCGAATGTGGCCCTAAGAGTCTATTCTTAATCTTTAAGCATGAAACAAAATTCTTGCAAAGTTTCATCTTTCCAAGTAATGTTAGGAAATCCTAGTATCAGCTTCATTCATTTATCAAGAATTTTCAGTTAAATGATAAACATGATGTAACACGGATGCAAGAATTACGAAAAGATTTTGTAAGAAATCAAGTGATTGTATTTCATTTAAGAGAAAAAAAATACAAGTTATGACAAATTATAGGATCAAAAAGGATTTTAAGATACAAAAGAATTCATAAGGGTTTTCTTGCTCGTTTAGCCCCTTATGCTGATGTAATGAGTCTTCCATTGTGTGTCTTTGAAAACTTTTCTTAAGCAATTAGTCCTTTCGGTGTTGGTTGACTTACAAGAAGATTCTTCAAATTGCTCCATGGTGGGATGAAGACCTTAAGGTTAGGTAGTTTCCATTATTTTGGTATAGGTGAAGATGAGATTTGGTGGGTATGTTGGCATGGAATAGGTAAATTAGGTTATGGTTGGGTGTCTTGATTAGGGTTATGAATGTAGGGTAAATTGGTTCTTGACTTGGTTCGAGTGATAGAGTTTACTCACTTAAGTTGCCATTTCGAGTTTTTAACCTAAGCTGGCTTTTTTCTTTAAGAGTGAAAGGAAAACGAGAAATAAGATGCCCTTTCAGGTTTTCATCTTAAATCTTGTCATAAGGTTAGGTAGGTGACTGCCATCCATCTTAGTTAAAAGGGCTTCTATGAAAAATACACATTTTACCATGCATGGCTCTTCCCAATTTAAGGTATATTTTCCTTCAGCATCTTTATGGATCGAGATAATTTATTTAAGTACCAAGTCACCTTTTCGAAACTGGCAAGGATGGAACTTTTTGTCATGGGCTCTCATTATGTGCTTTTGATACATTTGCCTAAAACAAATGGCTTTCATGCCTTTTTTTCGATGAGATTGAGGTGTTCACATTAGTTCTTGACCTATTTGCCTTTTCAAGTTATGATTCCATCAAGACTTTAAGTGAAGGGATTTTGACCTCAATAGGTAGGACAACCTCCATGTTGAAAGGGTAGCACCTATGGAAGTTTGTATTGCTATGCAATAGGTATGTATTGCAAACAGAAACTTTTCATGCCAATATTTGTACGTCTCAGCCATTTTTTCAATTATCTTCTTGATATTATTGTTGGCTGCTTCAACTACGCTATTCATTTTTGGATTATACAGGATGAAATTACAATGCTGAATCTTGAGCTGAGAACAGAATGCTTGCATCATTTTATTGTTTAGGTTACATGCATTATCAGTAATGATCTGTTCAGGATGACCATATCTACAAATTATATCTCGTTTCACAAATTTGCATACAATAGATCTGGTGATATTGGCATAAGAAGCTACCTCAACCCACTTGATGAAATAATCTATAGCAACCAAAATAAAATGGTGCATGTTAGAAGCCTCAAAGGTAAACGGTCTACTCATGTCCATGCCCCATATGGAAAATGGCCATTGGTTGTCATAACATGTAGAGGTGTCAATGGGACATGGATTCTGTCTGTGTAGATTTGGCATTTATGGCACTTTTAGGCATAGTCAATGCAGTCATTTTTAAGAGTCAACCAATAACAGCCTAATTGCATGACTTATTTCACCATTTAGTGTCCATTAGCATACATACTATAAATTCCTTCATGGACTTCTTCGAGAATTCTTTTGGCTTTGGAGGTATCTGCACACCGAAGTAGTAATTGATCCCAACCTTTCTTATACAAATTTCACCATAAAAAGTGAAGCTCATAGCTATCTTTTGGATAGTTCTCTTATCATTTTTAGTAGCATATTTCAGGAATTGCTAATCCTTAATGTACCGAAGGATGTCATGATACCATGGCTAGTCGTCCTTCTCTTCTTCAACATTTTGACAATGTGCTGGGGCTATATAGATACTCAACTGAATGAGAGTAATTCGATTCTCGATTGACTTTAAACATAGATGATAAAGTGGCCAAGGCGTCAGCAATTTGGTTTTTTTCTCGAGGCAAATATTGAAAGCTAATGTCATCAAACTTTTTTTGAGATTCAAGATCAAATTCCAGTAATGGATTAATTTAGCATCACATCTTTGCCATTCTCCATTCGGCTGGTAGATGAGAAGGGCTGAGTCTCCAAATATTTGGAGTGTTTCGGATACCTTTTTCAATGGATGCTTAGAGTCCTCTGATGCAAACCTCATATTTAGTTGTATTATTGGTGCAGTCAAAGTTTAGTCTAATGGTGAAAGGTAGTGACTTCCGT
>JAQSVH010227760.1:0-13176 GCA_029448705.1 Adansonia digitata
ATTAAATTACACTCCAAAGTTTATTGAAAAGATTTCTCAAGTTTGTCTATCAAAATTATAATTTATCAAATTTTTTGTGAAATCAATTCACCCCCCTCTTGATTTCATTCACCACTTAAAGGTCTAACAATTTGTAAAACTATCAAGAAAAATATCTAACTCCAATCTCTTGTAGCCATTACCCCTTATTAGTGGATAATAAAGAAAAGTTTGATCAACATCAAACACTCATACTCAAAGTGAAACTTTTGCACCTTAAGTTAATTTAATTCAGTCATGACACTAATAATTAGTGTCTTTGGCTGAACCTATACACTAGTTAGGCCATCATGGACTTTTAGCCAAGGCTAGATGTAGCATGATGGTTTGGTTCACTCATTATTTTTCTTATATATATCCTACCTTATTTATCGTTATTTAATAATTAAAATAAGATAAAATAGGGGAATGCTAATCAACATAGCTTAGTTTGAGGGAAGAAATATGGTTTTCAATCAAACTCTTAGTCTAGGTAAAACTCTTTTGCACTAGAAAAAAAATATAGTTAGCCAAGACATGGTTTGTCCTAATTTGAACAATAAGTTGATTAGGCAATCTTATCTTCCATGTAATCAAAAGACAAAAAAATTCAAATTTCATAAATGTAAATTTATATCTTAACCAAACCTAATTAAGTCCACTTAATTTACCTTTTATTCAATAAAGCTGAACTTATTTAAAAATTGAATTTAATCTAACAAATCCATCATATTATGTGTCTAAACCATTAGGCTTTCAACATGTCGGCGATGAGCATATATTGTAAAACTTTATTTTTTTTAAACATAGCTTACCATTTATGAACATAGATCATGAGTGGGATCTAGCAACCTATCATTAGCAACCAAATGGTATAGAGTCATGTGTGATCTCTTTGAAACCTTTCAATAGCCTGCTTATTAATGTAGTGTAGTCATTTCACCAAATATCCTAGATTAAGCAGGAGCATGGTACGATTTCTACTTGTGTTTTAGTCTATGTTAGCTCTTACAACTCATGGTTAATGATAATGAATCTATAAGAAATAAATATTCATAACTTATTGTGCTTTAGCTAAAGACTTTATCTTATTAACCATAGTTAAGAACAAATAAGATATACCTCAGATGTCATTAGGAGTGGTGATCTTTAGGCATGACATACCACATAAAAGATGACTTGGTATCACAAGTAGAGGACTGTTTACATGATTGGCAAATGTGAACTTTTTCATTAAATGCCTGAGTGACTAAAGCCAAATGAAGTTCTCATTCCAACCATGCTCAGTGAACAATGAAGCACCGTTACTTTAACCTATAAGACTGGTTGCTTACTTCACAAATAAGAAGGTATAACACGTGTTAGTCTTTGAGTATTACCAATGCTTTATCTTTACAATATAATAAGTGGGAACATTTTTAGGTGCTTGTCTTTAATGGGTAAAAATCTCACAATTATAATACTTTATAATTCCTTTGCAAGACATTTTAAATCCCATGGGCTTCAACTAAATAGTGGTTTCATGATAGTCAATCCTACCATTAACATGAAGGAAAACCTTATATAATTAGAATTGGTGACTAGTAAGGAATTAATTGATTCTCTAGCCCGCATCATAATCTGATTAGTTCATGCGCATATAGTAATAGGTCTCTCAATTTACATTTTGATTAGTAGCTAACCTTAGAGCCCTTTGGCTTAATTGGCAAAAAAGTTTCCACCTTATAAACAAATAAATGGTTAATGTGAGATGTGGAAGTTTTAAATATTTATAAGCTTGAAAATCATCTTTTTGCTTTTTATTGATACTTTATGTAAGATGCATTTTTCTTCTTTTTTTTCTTCTTGGCAAAAATTAGTACTAATCAAGATTGGAGGCAATGACAAAGTTTGTGACTACTATTAATGATGAGTGCAGTTAAGATGCTTATAGGTTCTATTATGTTTGAGGTATTAAATTACCTTTTTAGTTTCATCTATTTTTAAACCATCAATCGAATTTAATTTCCTATGAAATATGCTTTTGAATTGGCATATTTACTTAGTTTATTGAAGTTCATGTTTTTAAAGACCTTAATACTTGTTGTTCATGTTACCCAAGTTATTCTTTGGAACCAAAAAAATGTTGTTCTAGGGACATAGTCAATGTATATAATCTTTGTGGAAGTGAACATGTTGATTGGATCAAGAAAATGTTCTAGTTAGGAGCAAAGACATAGAAGGGATTGCATGTTTTATGGCTTCATATTTGTTGTCTCTTAAATAAAGAAAGGTTTGTGAAAATCTTGCTTTTGTTTGTCTAAGTATTGTATTGGACTTAATAGTAGGAGTTTGAAATTATCTGGCATTTCTATTATTCTTTTACCTTACGACATCTCAAAAATTACAATAAGAGTTTAAAAATAGTTATTATTGTTCACATGCAAAGGCATTACATAGTATATGCTACTAACTTATTGACCGCTTATTTTTTGAATCATTTGCTTAACTAGTTAGTTAGTAAATTTATGTAGTGATTATTTATGCTTAAGTCTATTTGGCAAAAATTTTACAAGAATATAACGCATGATTTTTACATCACATAATATTGTTTTTGAATTTTAGGTGACCTAGCTATTGTTTGACATGCTTTTATTTGAGCATTTTCTCCATTGATTTATTTCTTGAAACTATAAATTTAGGCATACATTTTTTTAGACGTTTTAACCAAGTAAATAATAGTTGATGTTATAGATAATCTTTGCTAGCTTTTTTTTTTATGTAGTCGTGCTATTTACTTTGTGTTAGTTTTTTAAATAACATATTTTTTATTTGTATTTGTAGGATGTATATGATACTTGATAGGGTAAGAATCACATGGAGCATTTTGAATTTTCTTTTGATAAACATTGAATGTTTTAAATTTTAATAGATTTAATATTGTAGTTTCTATGGATTCTAACTTATCTTCATTATTCTAAATAACGATTTTTATTATTGATTATATTATTAAATTTAATTACCAATAGTAGAATGTTATATGGAACAAAAATTGACACTTTTGGATGATCAATATTCTAAAATTATTTTATAATAATATTAATTGTTTTACTACATTATTATTAAAGATGTTTATTGTCCTTAAAAAGATATGGGATGTCAATTGTTCCAAACTTAGTAATATCGTTTATGAATTTTAGAGATGATTGACATCAATAAAAAAAAATGGGACATAATTCATCCTCAATCCATAAGCATTTTTTTTATGAATTTTGGAGATTGTTAACATCTTCAAAGATAATTTGCAACTTTTATCAATTTAAGGACTACTATAATCCCTAAAGCTTTAAGGAATAAAGTCATCCTTAATTTAAAGGATGCTTTATTAACATTCTTTCCTAATACTTTTCAAAGATAGTTTTCAAAGAGCTTTTATAACTAAACTCTTTTTTGTGGTTGTCGCCACGTGCCCGGCCTTTAAAAATTCGAACAATCCGAAGGGCATAGCATGTTTGACTTAAAAATAAATGATGGTTGGTTATGGTCAAGCCTTTGAGCTATCCCTTGATTGGGATTTGGATTAGACGTAATTAGATGAAAGGGATAGGGACCATCAGATGAATCGGTCATCCAACTGGACCCGGATGGCCACCATAAAGTGGCCATAAACTTGGAGTTACTGTTGATCATTTTAGGCTAGACAAGATCGGATGCCTATTAAAAACAATATTATGAGTTTTGAAACTCGAAACACTAATTTCAAGGTCTACAAAGTCCAGAGATTTGTTGGTCGGGCTCAAGAGTTGGTTATGTGCAGGGAAGGACTAGCATATCCACGATGCCCAAAATTCGTAACGACTAACATATCTCATTTTAGACTCAGTTAAATTGACTCTATTTGGTCTCTATTTTGATATAATCCTCTTTAATGCATGAAGTTTTGGAAAATGTAAATCTAGGGTTTTTTTATTAAGGAAAATTAGATCACCTATGCACCTAAAAAATGTGAGGAACATAGGGTTTTTTTAATGAAAAATGAAGTCCAGATTGGATTTTAAAAATCGGATGTTTTGTATTAGGCACTGGAGAGATACCAACACAAAACATCATCTCATAAATTTCATTTGAAAATGAATTTTAAATATGAATGCACAATAACACTACAAAAGGAAGCAAGTTAAATGAGAAAATAATAATATCATAAACAAGCAGACATAAACAAAAGAAGATAAAAAGAAGGGGCGATCGAAATGTGTCTCATAATTGTCTTTGGTTATTGAAGAATAACCAGGATGACAATTTTAGAGATTGTCGGGATTTAGTGGTAATTTGAAAAACAACAATGATCTTTATCAAAACAGTTTGAGGCATTCGGAGGAGAGAAAATTTTAAATTTTTAAGATAAAAGCGGGGTTAGAGTATCCCCTCGGTGAGGCAGGGTTGGAGTATCCCCTAACACAGAGTTATGAAAATAGTTAAGATTAAAGTAAAAATTTAAATTTTTAACGAAAAAAAGGGGTTGGAGTATCCCTTTGAGTAATGGGGTTGAAGTATCCCCAAAATTAGGAAAACATTTAAGAACAAAGAGAAAATTTAAATTTTTTAATTAGAAATAGGGTTGGAGTATTCTCAAACTTAGGAAAACATATAAGAACAAGGAGAAAATATAAAAACGGGGTTGTAGTATCCCCTTTTAGTAATGAAATTGGAGTATCTCTTCTAGCAAAAATTGTAATATGAAATCCTATTTTTTGTATCTTAATCTTGATCCGAGTCAAAAGGGGTTGATGTTGTGAGAGAGACTAAATGGATCCATTTTGAGACATTCGGACATCTTGATTAAAGGAGATTCAAAAATTAGTTTGAAAATAGGGGACAACATTATGTTATCTTCGTTTTTAGATTTTTTGGGTGCATCTGAAGACTTTAGATGGTAAATGGGATACCATTGGAAAGGTAGCTCAACAAGGTTTAATATAAAAATATTCTAAAAATTCTAGAAAATCATTTTCTAGGCAAAATTAATTTTCAAAGTTAGGTTCATCTTAGCACTGGCAGCATGTACAATTAAAAGGGCATGATAGATTTTGAAAAATCATTTTGAGCTTATATGGGATTGTTAGATCGTAAATAATAACTTTCTAGAAAAAAAATATTGTGAATTTTTTGGGAAAAATATTTGGAAATTCTATGAAAATCATTTGGTGGGCTATAATGGCCCAAACAGAATGTTACATGCTGGTTCCAAGGGTTTCAGACAACAAACGTTCAAAAAATCCTAACTCCCTTGTCCGAGATGATCTTAGGGCAAATAAAACATCGTTAGAAAGGCAGTTCAATGCCCTTTAAAGGAAAAATATTATAAAAATTAAACGAAATATCTTGTCGCTCTAAAATAATTTTTCAAATTTAGATTAAAGTGTTGCTAGAGCAAAAACAAAGGGATTATTCGATATTTTGATTTTTTCGAAGATAGACTCGGGTCTAGGACATCCGAATATCCACGACAGAAAGTAACACGGGCTTCACAAGTTTATTCACAATATTGAAGTAGTTTGGGATGATGGAACAGCTTGTTGACCATGTCACCAAAAGGAACATGAGACTCAAGATTAATGATTAACATTAAAAAAGATTTCCTATTTTTTGAAAAGATGAACTTATTTCACCATGAATCCAGAGCTGAAATGTTGATTTGCCCCCAAGATTGGGAGACCAATTTGATGAAAAAATTAAGTCCGTGCTACTCTTCATCCATTGAAGGTAATATGAACTTAACTTGGGGATGATTCTAAAAATTAGTTTGTAAGAAACAAGCAAGCATTTTAATTGAGATATCATGAATAAAATAGAGCACATACAAAGATAAACATGGATTAAAGATGCAAACATGCAAAGATGACATTTTGACAAGGAAATGGGTGGCATATATGAAAAAAGATGACAAGTAGGGTGCATAGAGATGATAGAAACATGTTTGTACAAAGGAGTGGATGTTATAGTTGTTAAGACAACATTTTTATTTCATAAGCGTTTCTTAAAACATAAGAAAAATATTTAAACATACCTAAGACATATTAAGGTGACCATTTAAATGTGAAATGGATATATGAATATGGAAGGAACATGGCCAAAGATGCATGAAAAGAGGTTGTATGATGATAAAAATAAAGTATGGTGAGTTTATATATCTAACAACATCAAGGTGTCAAAAGGGTCATCAAGATCCTAGGACTACCACAACCAAGGCAATAAAAATGCATAGGAGTATTAGGAGGGTGATGGCAACATAAAGGGTTCGCTAAAATGAAATGGATCATCAAAATAGAAAATATATGGAAAAAGGTAAAAAATCCTCCCTTTTCTAATGCAGTGACTTTAAGCACAGTTCTTTCCCTTTTTTGCTATTGTTTAGTAAGAAAAGGCTGAAAGGAAGAAGCTTTCTGGCGATATGGTTGCTGATAGGGTGTTTTGAGGATGAAAGTGTATGAAAGGTTAAGTTTTTGAAGGTGTTCTAGTGGTGGTACTAAGGAGCTATGGGAATGAAGGTTGGTTGAGGGTGAAAGGCAATAAAATAGTGTTTTAGTGAGTTTTTGAAGCTAGAGTAGCTAAAGGATTTGTGTGAATTGATGAAGAGTATTCTGGGATTGCTAGAGAGCTTCTTTGATAACTGAGAGATTTTTTTTTGAGATAGTTGGTAGTGTTCCCCTCATAGTTGAAAAGTTCCTTATTTAATCTAATGCTCAGCCAATGCCTTTAGGAGACAAGGCAGCGGCACTTTTGATTTTTCTCTCTTGGACCAAGGAACATCTCTAGCTACCATGCTCAGCTGACTCTCTTTTTATTGGTTCTGCGATGCTGAGCAAGGAGGCAGAAAGGCTATGATAGCCTACAGTTGGAGATATGCCTGCCGTACCGTCTTACACCCCATATATTTTATGAAAGTACCCTTTGTCATTAATTGTTTGGGTTTCAAAATTTTGTTTGAATTCGTTAATGAACCCATAGTTAAGGTTTGATATGATTTATGATAATTTTTTAGTGCAAAAACATGTTTAAATTGGGTTTTCGAAGGCTAAAAAAATGGCCCAAACTAGGTAAAAATGCCTTGGTGTATCGATACAAAACATGTTGTATCGATACACAAGGTACTTTTTACTCCTGAATATCGATACAATAAGCTATATATCGATACTAAGAGCAAAAAATGTTATCAGTCTCGAGACTTAGAGGCCTATATCGATACTTCATGTATTTGTATCGATACTCATGCTTGTGTATCGATACATTTTGCCAAAAATCACAACTTTAACTACTGCAAAGGTTTGTATCGATACAAAAATACCAGTATCAATACCACACCTTGGGTATCAATACCAAACCCTCTTGTATCGATACCATATAAAAACTCAAGTTTTTTGCACTGTAAAGGACTTGTATCAATACTTACACCCTAATATATCTAGTACGTACTTATCGCTTCTTGATTTACCTTAACTTGTCACAAACAATAGGAAATTGATTTGTGTATTCATTAGAATGACTTCAGTGGCACCATGAAAAGTGACCTTTGATGCCTCATTTTTACATTTTCTTTAATATGGCCCATAGGTATTTTAGACATTCCTAAACTAAATTTTTAGCCTAGCATTGTGTCGCCTAATAGTGCTTAGCGACATGGCGTTTGGCAGTCATTCCCTAACTTTTATTTCTATTTTTTGATTTTATCATCTTTTACGTAACTCTTAGGATGCTAAAAACTGGTATAGACAAGATGAAGTGTTTATAGCTACCTTTTTTGGTTGTTGCTAAGTATTAGGAATAGGACAAAGACAAATAGACACTATTTTATTTGGATGAGATGATGGATTTGTATGTCTGCTGAGAAGTGGAAAGTTATTTAGTATCATATCGAGATGGGTTAAATAACTTACAAAAAAAAAGATTTTGATGAGTTTTATAGGGTTTGACCTCTCTATTAGGTTATTTTTCATGTTTTTCTAAATAGGTGCCATCAACTTTTGTCGGCTTTAAGGTAGGTAAAGAAAGATGCCCAACTTTGTATGGACTAAGGTAGACAAGTGCCACTAGCTTGTGTGGGCTTTAAGGTAAGTGAAGAAAGATGTCTAGCTCTTAGTGACTCAGTAAATAGTGCCACCAACTTGTGTGGGCTTTAAAAGCATCCTGCTCTTTGAGGATTGAGGTAGGTAGTTGCCACCAACTTGTATGGGCTTTCGGTAGGGAAGTGTTCTGCTCTTTGAGAATTAAGGTAGGTAATTGCCACCAGCTTGCGTGGCTTGTGTGGGTTTTGAGGTAAAGAAGTGTCCTGCTCTTTGAGGATTAAGATAGTTTATTGGCACCAGCTTGTGTGGGCTTTAAGGTACGAAAGCATCTTACTCTTTAAGGACTGAGGTAGGTAGTTGCCACCAGCTTATGTGGGCTTTGAGGTAAGAAAGCGTCCTGCTCTTTAAGGACTGAGGTAGGTAGTTGCCACCAGCTTGTGTGGGCTTTGAGGGAGGGAAGCATCCTACTCTCTAAGGACTAGAAGGAAATAAGTTAAGATACCCTTCTTGATTGATTTTTAATGAGCATGTAAAGTCAAAGGTACTTACTTCAAGCCTTTTGGGGTTTTTGGAAATTAAAAAATAGTACCTTAGGTTCCCTATAAATTTGATTTTTGCATATGAGAGCTAGTACTTGTAAGATGTTAAATGCTACATAATGCATGGAGATGCCAATGCCTACCTAATTGATGCAAGGATGATGACTTTAAAAGCCTAATCTAATGGTTGGTTTTGGGCTTTCTTCGATTTTGGTGAGGTTGTCTTCTACCCAGCATTTGTTAATCTTGCTCTAGATTTCCAAATGTTGTAAATGTTAAGGTTTTCTTTTTTTAAAGGTATAGGAGGTTCATGACCACTTACTGAGATAAGGTTTCAAGCATATTTTCTAGATGTGGGGTCCTAGGGGAAGACTGATTATGGCCCCCAAGAGTTCATTCTTGGTATTTAAACATGAAATAAAGTTCCTGCAAAGTTTTATCTTTTAAAGTAATGCTAGGAAATCTTGTCATCAGTTTTGTCCATTTATCAAGCATTATCAATTAAAGGATAAACATGATGCAACATGGAATGCTGGGTTACAAAAAGGTTGTGCAAGAAATCAAACAGTTGTACTTTCATCCAAAGAAAGAGAGTACAAGGTGTGACAAACTTATAAGATTATGAAAAATTTTAAAATACAAAAAAGATAAAAGGAGTCTTTTTGGTCGATTGGCTCTAATGTTGATGACATGAATTCTTCACTTACTACCTTCGAAGATTTCTCTCGAGCAATTAATCCTTTTGGTGTTGGCCAACCCATAAGGAATCCATAAGGAGTTCCTTCGATTGCCCTATGGTGGAATGGGGCCTTGAAGTTAGGCGATTCCCATTTTTCGAGTGCAAGTGTGGATGAGGTTTAGGTGGGGTAATTGACATAAAATAAGTAGGTTAGGTTATAACTTGGTTTGATAAGAGGAACAAGGTTTGGTTGCTTAAGTTGCCCTCTCGGGTTTTCAACTTAAGTTGTTTTCTATTTTGTTTTTGTCTTGTATTTTTCCCTTCTTGTTTTTTAGATTTTCTTCTTTGTTTTTTTTGTAGATTTTCTCTTTTTTGGTGAGTGGTAGGCGGGGGACTAAGAGGATGCTTTTTTGAGTTTTCATTCTAAAGTCCCTTTAGAATCAGAGTTCACAAGGTTGGGTAGGTCACTGCCATCCATCTCGATTAAGATTAGGGCTCCTTTAGAGAATACATGTTTTACCATGTATGGCTTTTCCCAATTTGGGGTCCATTTTTCGCTAGTATCTTTATGGATTAGGAGAATTTGTTTGAGCACTAGGTCAACTTCTTAGAATTGACGAGGATGGCTTTGATCATTTTCTTTTTGATGAGATTAAATTTTCTCTTTGATGAGATTAAACTGTTCATATCAGTTTTTAACCCATTCAGCCTTTTCAAGTTATGGTTCCATTAAAACTTTAAGGGAAGGGATTTTGACCTCGATAGGTAGATAACCTCCATGCTGTAGACCAAGGAAAATGGGGTACCACTTGTAGAATTTCATACGGCAGTGCAATAAGCATGTAAATCAAAAGGCAAATTTTCATGCCAATCTTTGTATGTCTCAGCCATCTTTTCAACTATCTTCTTGATATTCTTGTTGGCTGCTTAAACTACTCGATTCATCTTTAGATGGTATAGGACAGATTTTTGATGTTGAATCTTGAGCTAAGAGCAGACTGCTTGCATCATCTTATTTTCCAAGTTGCGTGCATTATTAATAATGATTTGTTCGGGAAGACCATATCTATAGATTATGTCCCATTTCACAAATTTGCACACAATAAATCTGGTGACGTTGGCATAAGAAACTACCTCTACCTATTTTGGGAAGTAATTGATCGTGACCAAAATAAAGTGATACCCATTAGAGGCCTTGGGGGTAATCGATCCAATCATGTCCATGCCCCACATAGAAAAGGGCTATGGAGCTATCATAACATATAGAGCTGTCAATGGGATATGGATCTTATTAGTGTAGATTTGGCATTTGTGACACTTTCAAGCATAGTCAATGCAATCCTTTTCAAGAGTCAACCAATAATAGCCTAATCGCATGACTTGTCTTACCATTCAGTGTCTATTAGCTTGCATAGCATAAACTCCTTTGTAAACTTCTTTAAGTATTCTTTTGGCTTCGGAGGCATCCACGCATCAGAGTAACGCTTGATCCCAGCCCCTTTTGTACAAAATCTCACCGTCCAAAATGAAGTTCATAGTTAATCATTTGATGGTTCTCTTATCAGCTTTGGTGGCACCTTATGGGTACCATTGATCCTTGATGTGCTAAAAGATGTCATGATACCATGACAAAATATCTTTTTCTTCTTCAATATTCTGCTAATGTGTCAAGGTTGAGTAGATACTCGTTTGGATATGAGCAATGTTCGATTTTTGATTGACTTTAAATGAAAGATAAAGTGGCCAAGGCATCATCAATTTGGTTCTCTTCTCGAGGTAGATGTTGAAAGATAATATCATCAAACTCTTTCTTGAGCTCTGATATCAGATTCCCATAATGGATCAGTTTAGCATCATGTGTTTTCCATTCTCCCTTCAATTAGTAAATGATGAGGGTTGGATCTTTAATGGCTGCCTGGAGTCCCATGATGCAGGCTTCATATTCGGCTATGTTGTTGGTGTAGTGAAAGTAAAATTTGGCTATGAAAAGGTAATGGTTTCCTTTAGGTGAGATAAGAATTGCCCCAATTCCAAGGCCTAGTGCATTTAAAGCTCCATTAAAGTACATTTTCCATGATGACCTGCACTTGACAGTGCTCTCTACTTTGGATATGCACATGAAGTCTTTGTCAAAAAACTCGAAGTTTAAAAGTTGATAGTCATCTATGGTTTGACTTGCCAAAAAGTTTGCTATTGCACTACCTTTAATGGCATTCCGCTTCACATACATGATGTTGTACTTAGAATGCATAACTTGCCATCTAGCTAATCTCTCGGACAAGGGAAGGGTTTTGCATAAATACTTGATGGGATCAAACTAGGTGATTAATCATGTAGTGTCATACAGCATGCATCACCTTAACCTTCAGGTTGTCCCAGCTAAAGCTAACATAGCTTCTCTACAAATGAATAATTATTTTCATATTCTGCAAATTTCTTGCTCAAGTAATAGATATCCTATTCCTTCTTTCTTGATTCATCATGTTGTCCTAATACACAGCCCATCGACTTGTCTAGGATTGATATATCTAGGATTATTGGTCATCCAGGCATTAGTGGCATAAGTACTAGAGGGTTTAAAAGGTAATGTTTGACCTTATCGAAAGCTTCTTAGCATTCTTGATTCCATTCTCTAGGATTTTATTTTTTAAGCAGCCTAAAGATTGGATCACATTTATCAATCAACTGAGATATGAATCGGGCTATGTAGTTCAGTCTTCCCAAGAAACTTCTAACTTCCTTTTGAGTTCAAGATGGTGGTAGGTTTTGGATAGCCTTAAACTTGTCAGGATCCACCTCTATTCCTTTTTCACTAAGAATAAACCCCAATAATTTACCGGAGAAGATGCCAAATGTGCATTTAGTAGGATTTAGCTTGAACTAGTATTTGCGAAGCCTTCTAAAGAGTTTTCCCAGATTGGCAACATGTTCAGTCTCTTTTGTTGATTTAGCATGTCATCCATGTAGACCTCTATTTCTTTATGCATAAGGTCATCAAGCAATGTTACCCTAACCATTTGGTAAGTTACCCTGGCATTCTTTAACCTAAAAGACATTACTTTATAGTAGAAAGTTCCCCAAATGGTCACAAAGTGGTTTTCTCCATGCCTTCAGCTGCCATTTTGATTTGATTATAGCTTAAAAACCCATCCATGAAAATAATAGTTCATTTTTGGCAGTATTGTCTACTAAAGTATCAATAAGAGGTAGAGAAAAATTATCCTTAGGGCTGGCTAGGTTCAGGTCCCTGTAGTCCACACATATTCGCATTTTACCACCTTCTTAGGAATTGGGACTACGTTGGCTACTCGTTCAGGATATTTGGCTACCTTAAGAAATCCTGCTTTAAATTACTTCTTGACTTCTTCCTTGATTTTAAGGAGCATTTTTGGTTTCATCCTCCTTAATTTTTGCTGGATTGGTTTGTATTTAGGTTTGAGGGGAAGTTTATGAACCACAATGTTGGTGTCTAGTCTAGGCATGTCTTGATAGGACCAAACAAACACGTCTCAATATTCTTGAAAGAGACTTACTAGTTCAGCTTAGGTTAATGGCTTTATGGAGGTTCTAATTTTGACTTTTTTTGGGTCTTCTTCTATTACAAGGTTTATGGTTTTAATGGATTCTTCATGATGTAGTATTTGTTTTTCTTCTTTTTTAACTAGTCTCAATAGGTCTAAGGGTATAGGGTTCTCTTCAAGGTCTTTTTTAGATTCGACCTCACTAGCACTTATCAATTGCTTGAAATCAATTCCTAAGGTTTCAGTATGAACATTTGTCGCAACGTACCCCGAGGTAGATCCTTGCGGATCTATGAGTGTGCACGACTTAAAATATTTTTTTGACTTGGAAGTGTCTCCTTGATTGAGACTATTCTTCGGTGTTGTGATGAGAACGA
>JAQSVH010227771.1:0-13173 GCA_029448705.1 Adansonia digitata
AAATTTAATTATAAAATATGTAAATATTCATATAAAAATAACTTTTTAATATTATGAACAATGATTTGTACTTAAATAGGTCGGCCAGGACAAATTCGGCCCTGAGCTTAGAATTCAAAAATTTTTCGAGCCATGGATAGACCCATAGAACCGAACTAAGAGTTTTTTTGGGCCAGACAGGGCCAAATTCATGCCTAGCTTAGAATTTAAAATTATGTAAAAGTGATTACATTTAACATAAAATAAAAAAAATAATGTAAACTATACTCAAACCCGAACCCAACCTGAATCCGAACCCGAACTCGAACCCGAACTTGGATTGGCCCGAACCCGAATGGACCCGAACCCAAATGAGTCGGAACCCAAATGGACCCAAACCCGAATGGGCCCGAAACCAAATCAACCCGAACGCTAAAAAACCCGAACCCGAAATGACGCGTCCCAAACCCGCCCGAACCTGCTCAATTGCCACCTCTTTTTACCAATGTAAGTCTTTTAATATGATATTTTCAAAAATCATCAAAAAAATTAAATTTTTTCCCTCTCAGATTTCTATGGATTTTTTAAAATCCAAACCCAACTTTCATACCTCAACCAAACAATAAATCTGAACACGTCATAGAAATTGTTTATTTGGTTATTTCTAAATAACTGATGATAATTACAAGATACATTTCAATCGACCCTATTTCTTTTTTTTGTGTGTGATTTATTTTACATAATATTATCTTATTTTCTCTTATGTCTTACTAGCACGTTTCTTTTCACGATGTTCATTTTGCATTCGTAAATCATAAAGGCAATGTTTTGTGTCACTATCCCTTCAATGCTTGACAAGAAATATCCAACTTTTAAAATTTAACCCGAAGATCATTTTTATCAAAACTCTCTATGTTTCCACCTCTATATGATGCATACGGGATTAAAATTTTCATTAAATCCCAAATTTATTGTTTTATACAAATTCATGCATGAAAGGGGATTTGATCAAAAATAACGACAAGTCAAAACTACAAAAAAGAAAATCAATATAAAACATGGCTAAATGGCATTGATCAAGGGCATCATAGGGGTGTTAATCCTTCTTCATGCATAACCGACTGCTGAACCCAACCATCAAATCTTTAGACCATGCAGACCTTGGAATCAATTTTTTGAGTTTTATAAGTTGAAATATCTATTTCAATAGGCATCCGATCACACCTAATGTAAACGATCGATGGCAACTCCAAATGTTGGCCACTTCATGGTGGCCACCTAAGACCAGTTAGATGAATGATTCATTTAACAATCTCCCCTCATGGACAAGAGCCAAGAATCTGTACTTTTTCGTTCCCATCATATCAAAAAAAAAGAGTCTCGACTGAGAGGAGACTTTCTCATTAAGAATTTTATCATTTCTCTTATGTATTATGTAATGCGTGCTTCTTATTTCACGAGATTTTAAGGGGCATGTTGTGACAATGCACATAAATAATATGAAATATACATAAAATTGAGTATGTAGACATCTAATTTCATCCAAGCCCTATGCAAGCAAATGATGTTTGATTTGAGACCTTAGGTGAAATACATGCATTATTTTTGACATCATTGGATTGATTAAAAGGCCAGATAATAATAAAAGAGGATTATAGGATGTCATGTCATTGGTTCTCGATGACACTATGCCAAGGAATGAAAAAAGTTTGAAATGTCTAAGGACCAAATTAAACAATTGAAAACCTTTGAAGGGAAAGAAAATGTCATTTTTATGAAATTCATGAAAACGTATCAATACATTTCATTAATGTATCGATACATCATCGGGTTTTGGTTTTTCTAGGCTTGGAACATGCATTGTATCGATACAAGGCCATATTTTATTAATACAATATCATTTTTTCATGAATTTTGGTTCTGGAAAGCCTCTGTATTGATACAAACACTAATATTCGATACTACATGAAATTTTTCACCACAAACAAGCTTTTTCACCTAACTTTTCTTACATTTTACCTTCCTAATGGCCTTGGATTACTTCATAACCATGTAAAAGGTCCTTTATTAACATTTTTACATCAAAACATCAGCATGAAATTCCCCATATAGCTTAAGCCATTAAAGCTTGAATAAGCTTAAGATAAGTAAGATGAATACTCTAAGTTTACTTAAGAACCAAATGGCATCTAGTTCAATTGCCTTTTAACTATTTTAAGCTTAATTTAGCTGAATTTCAATGGGTACTATTTTGTGTTAGAGTTAAAAGCTCTTTTTTGAATGAAACCAAGATATGGCTACTTTAAGTGGAGGCTTCTCTTTGACAGCATGCAGTTGAGATTGTCCACCAAACTCAGCTGAAATCATCCTCATTTAAAAGGGTTTTAATATTAGACTACCTAGCCATGTAAAGAGATTGCTTGCAAGCAAGCATAGGTATGTTGTCAATATACGTTGAACTTACATAAGGGGGTGATGATCAGCCAAAAGGTGCTTTAAACACCTTCAAGATGTTCTTCGAGGGAGATCCCATCAATTTTCAACTGAAAAAATTAAAGAGCAAAAAAGAAAGAAAAGAAGAAAAAAATTAAAAGGATATCTTCAAGATTCTGCCTAAGGCTATTCTTTCATCTTGTACTCTTATTTTGCAACTTCTTTTCTCCTTTATGAGGGCTTGATGTGTTACTTTATGCTTAGGTGATGATTTATGCAAAGGTGTAATGGTGTAAAAACCAAGTTATGGCCAAATCTTAAGCTATGACCTCAAGTAACCATATTTTATTGTTCTTTGGTGTTTTTTGTTAAACATTCTGTAAAAACCAAGTTTTTATCAAGAAAATTTGTTTTCCAAATGTTTCATTCCAAGTTTTCAAATTGTTATATATCATTAAAGAATCATCAGTTTTTAACTGAAAAAATTAGAGAGCAAAAAAAAAAAGTTAAAGTGATATCTTCAAGATTCTAACTAAGGTTGCTTCTTTCATCTTCTACTCTTATTTTGCATCTTCTTTTCTCCTTTATGAGGGCTTCATGTGTTACTCTATGCTTATGTGATGATTTATGCAAAGGTGTAAAGGTGTAAGAACCAAGTTATGGCCAAATCTTAAGCTATAACTTCAAGTTACCATATTTTATTGTTCTTTGGTGTTTTTTGTTAAATATTCTATAAACACCAAGTGTTCATCAAGAAAATTTGTTTTCCAAATGTTCCATTCCAAGTTTTCTAATTGTTATGTATCATTATTAAATCATCAATTTTTAACTGAAAAAAATAGAGAGCAAAAAAGAAATGAAAAAAAAAATTTTAAGGGATATCTTCAAGATTCTAACTAAGGTTGCTTCTTTCATCTTCTACTCTTATTTTGCATCTTCTTTTCTCCTTTATGAGGGCTTGATAGGTTACTCAATGCTTAGGTGATGATTTATGCAAAGGTGTAACGATATAAGAACCAAGTTATGGCCAAATCTTAAGCTATAACCTCAAGTTACCATATTTTATTGTTCTTTGGTGTTTTTTGTTAAATATTTTATAAAAACCAAGTTTTCATCAAGAAAATTTGTTTTCCAAATGTTTCATTCCAAGTTTTCTAATTGTTATGTATCATTAATGAATTATCAGTTTCAACTGAAAAAAATTAAAGAGCAAAAAAGAAAGAAAAAAATTTAAAGGGATATATTCAAGATTCTACCTAAGATTCTTTCTTTCATCGTCTACTCTTATTTTGCATCTTTTTTTCTCCTTTATGAGGGCTTGATATGTTACTCTATGCCTAAGTGATGATTTATGCAAAAGTGTAAAGGTGTAAGAACCAAGTTATGGCCAAATCTTAAGTTATGACCTTAAGTTACCATATTTTATTGTTCTTTGGTGTTTTTTGTTAAACATTCTGTAAAAACAAGTTTTTCTCAAGAAAATTTGTTTTCTAAATGTTTCATTCCAAGTCTTTTAATTGTTATGTATCATTAAGTGTTATCTATGATGTAACTTCATTTTGGCTCTTCACTCTACTTATATGTTACTCCATGTATGATACATGCATTTTATATTCTTTTCAGGCATTATTGTCATGTTTTAGATGGTCATGAACTTTTCATGAAAGTACTATTGTTTTGGCAACAAGACCATGCATGTTGGTGTACTTATGTGCATTTATGTCGATGAGTTATTTTATGTTTAAAATCATATATGACATGCATTTAAGACATTTTCATGCATTATAACAATGATTCATATGTCTATACATTTTTCATGAGAATATTGTGATTATGACCACACCACCATGCATGATGAGCAGTCCATGTATGTTCATGTTGATAAGGTATTTTCTAAGCAAATATCATGTATGGTATAAGTGCATCTAGGAGTGTTAGAAACTTTTAGGGACCATTTTGTAATTCTTATGTATTTTAATGTTATTTAGGTTATTTTTCATGACCTTTTGTGTCATTTCATGAATTTTGATGTCATTTAACTCATTTTTAATGATTTAGGGTCTTAAAATGAAATTTTGTGAATTTTGATGTCATTTAGGTCATTTTCCATGACTTAGGGATTTTTATGTCATTTCATGTATTTTAATATCATTTAGGTCATTTTCCATGATCTAGAACTTAAATGAAATTTTATGAATTTTGATGTCATTTATGTCATTTTTCATGATCTAGGGACTTAAATGCAATTTTGAATTTTTATGTCATTTAGATCATTTTCCATGACTTAAGGAGTTTTATATCATTTCATGCACTTTGAGATCGTTTAGGTCATTTTCCATGAACTAGGGACTTTCATATAATTTTATGAATGTTTAGGTCATTTAGGTCATTTTCCACAATCTAAGGGCTTTTGTGCAAATTTATCTATATTGGGGTCTTAGGTTATTTTTTTCAATCTAAGGACTTTCATGTAATTTTGTGTATTTTAGAGATATTTAAGTCATTTTCCATAACGTATGAGTTATTTTGCAAAATTTCATGCATTTAAATCATTTTCTATGATTTAAAGACCATTCCATAATGTCCATGCATGTTGATCGGTTTAGATTATTTTCTATAATCAAAGGATCATTTTGCAATTTCAAATATGTACTTTAGAATCATTTTCATGATGTTATACTCTAAATTTAATATGTTTATATCCAAGGCAATATACTTGAGTGAAAATAGTCCATATATGTATTTCCAGCATATGGAAGTCACCTCATTAATTATTTTATATAAAGGAATACTTTCTTTATATATGTAAATTGGAATTTTTAATTTTTCCAAAAATAAAACTTTTGTATTCCTCTAGGCTTTCCGAAGGGGTGTGAAAAATATTTTGATTGTCAAAAATATTTAAAAAAATCTAATTTACGTAAGATGAGAAACATAATATTAATTATAAATAATTTCAAAAAAGGAATTATAACTATATACCAAAAAATTAAAACTAATCATAATCAAAGTTTTAGTTAACACACAATTAAAAGGTACGGATTTTTGGGCATCTTAAGAAAAGTTGATCTTTACTCGTGATTGTAACTGACTTTTAAACCACCCTTTCACGTGAACTCTAGTATAAACATAGACCACGGAGCTTGTCTTTGAGGGTTTTTGAAACCCTTAAAATACGAGATCTAGTAGGTACCAATCTCACTTAGTCAAAACTAGATTTGTGGTGAATCCTAGTTATTTGGTCATTTTATAATGACCATTTAGAGTGAAGTTTGACGCATGATTTGTTCCACATTTAAGTCCTATCTCAATATGAGAAAATGAAATTTATTTGGTTAAATCTTGCTTGTCGAATACCTATTCAACACGTTACCACAACTAGCTAACAATGGCAAGAATAAGGCAATCAACATGATGGAAACAACCACAAATCACGCAAACTTATTTTGAAAGTTATAAAAATAAGTTTTCTTGATGGGAAATTGATTTTTAAGAAATTTTTTAACAAAAATCAACAAAGAAAAACATTTAAAGATCATAGCTCAAGATTTGGCTATAAACATGGTTTTTCCACCTTTGGCTCAAATCATTACCTAAGCATGACATAAGATCCTCAAGCTCACGTAAGATAAAGAGAGAAATGGCCAAAAATAAAGTAGAAAACTAGTAGAGAACCAGCTTGGATCAGCCTTAAAGAAACTTTTTTTTTCTCTTTTTCTTGCTCTTTTTTTATGTTATAATTAGTTAAGAACCAACCCTCCCTCTGTTTTGGAAATCCAAGGAGATTAAAATCTCCCTTTGGCTAATTATAACTCATACATATACACTGACACCCATTTCTTAACAACACATTCATGTTTGCTTATAAGTAATCCCTCTAAGCTTTAGGTGCTCTAATCAAAGGCTAAAATCCTTCTAAATGGGGCATGGTTTCAGCAAAGTTTGGTGGACAAACTCAGATCCATGGCTTTTAAAAGGAACTTCACTCAAAATGATCATATATTGGTTTTATGCCTAAAAAAAAAGCTTTTAGCTTAAACCAAAATAACACTTCATTAAATCCTGAAATAGGCTCAAAATAGTTAAAAAAAATCAAATTAAATGCCGTTTGGGTCCCAAGTACTATTAAAGCATTTATCTCATTTATTCCAAACTTAGTCAAGCTTTAATGGCTTAAGCTATGTAGGAGATTCTCATGCTCGTCTTTTATAGTAGAATGGTGGTGAAGGACCTCTTGCATGATTATAAAGTAATCTAAGGCCATTAGGGAGGTCAAATGTAAGAAAACTTTGGTGAAAAATATTGTTCATGGTGAAAACTACCATGCAGTATCGATACATTTTGTGTTTGTGTCGATACAACTACTTCCCAAAACTAAAAAACCTAGAAATCCCATCACGGTATCAATACAAGCACATTGTACTAATAAAAACGGGCAACTGTATTGATACAATATGCTGTGTATCAATAAAATTGCTACATTTAGGCTTGAAATGATCAAAACCTGATAGTATTAGTACATTAATGAGATGTATTGATACATCTTCACAAATTTCACAAATATGATATTCTTTTACATTCCAAAGGTTTTCAAATGTTCAATTTGGTCTCTAGGCATGTCAAACCTTCATTTTTTTGGCCTAGCACCATGTCACATAGTACCTGGTGACATTGCCCTACTTTGTTTTAAAAAAAATTTATCACTTTTGGTATTTATTTTTTAACATTCCAATCAAGTTCCTAGATGTTAGAAATTGGTCAAGCAAGAGAGATGGGTGCATTTCATTTGATGTCTCTGATTAAGCACGGTTTGCTTGAAAAGGGCTCGGACAAAATTAGGTATCTACATGGGTATATGGTTTTATGTTTGTAATCCATCTTCATGGTTTATGGCTTGTAACTAGATAGACGTTATGTGACAGTTTGAAATTCATTTTGCCCTTTTTATTTGGTTAAGTCTTATGGCTTCCATAATACTATTTGAAATGCATTTTACTTTCATTCATATACAATGAATTGCATTTGACTTCCATGTTCTATGCACACAAAATGAAGCAACAATATTCTCAATTATATGCATAGACAAAATGGTCAAATAATGCCACTTATCATTCCACTACCATGAACTCGAAGTCCCTAATATAACATCAGAATGTAGCATGAGTTTTATTCACATACAATGATCAAAATAAAAATAAAAAAAACACGACTGCCAAATAATGCCATTTCTGATACCATTAACATTGAGTTCCATTTGAATACTAGGATCAAAGTAAAGCAAATATGCTTGTTCATTCAAACCAAATATCCTTAAACAACTTTATAACATAACGCCTTTCTGATGTAGATGATGCATCCTTAAAGGCTATTAAGCTTGCTTTTGTGCCTTTTCTTTTTACAGCCACATTCTTTTTTGATACGATGTTTCTGTAATGACTATAACCTTGCAGTTTGAAGCGTTATGTCATTCCTTGCCATAATTCTAGCACTTGATTGGTTTGTTCATCTTGGACACCTTATAATAGGTACAACAATAGTTGCAGCATTGGATTTATGAATGATTAATATACCATCAAAAATGCTCTGTTGAGTAACATTGGTCAACATAATCCTTTGGCTTCAATCCTTTGAATCTAATTGTAGAAACACGTGCACAAGGAATACCTCTCAACAATATCAATAGCATGTTGTTTCCCATTGCGTGTTTCTTCATATTTCTAGTCAATTACAGGTTCTAGTACACAATATCTTGTTTAGAGTTTTATCTTTTCTAATCTTTTCTAAATGTTAAGTGTAATTGGTCTTTGCATGCTTCTTACTAGTTTTTTTGAAATATAAATGTTTCATAAGTTTCTTCCAAATACAAATCATTGCTATCATGGGAATCTCCTTGGATGGAAATATGTATACATTAAAACACTCATTAATGTTATTGACTAATACATCAATCTTAGCCATAAACCTGAAAATGTGATCTCGACCATGAAATTGGGTTGATGCACTTCAAATATTCATATGCTTCTATCTTTACTTTCTTTTGATCTCTTCATGGCACGAATAAATGAATTTTTTGGTTGTTGTAGTTGCTGTTTGCCAGAGCATGTCCTTGTACTACTTGCCTTTCCACTACTTTTTGAAGTTCTCAAACAAGTGTTTAAGGCAAAATTATGCTTGGTACTTGGCAGTAGCTTCTATGATTTCTAAACTAGCCCTTGAATGCATATAACAAAAAGGATCCTAATTGTCATGTGTCAAATAATTAAAGGTACTCAGTTTGCTTTTGCATTTATGACATAAAGACGAGATCCTTATGATCAACCCTATGTATCCATATCAAGTAGCTCGCTTAGAATCAACCTTCAACTATCTTTGTGCTTTACCTTAACAACTGCAATGCCAACTGGAAACATGTCATCATTTCTATTTCGCCCAATTGTTCCTCCAAAATGAGCTTTCAAAAAACAACCATCAAGACCATTATTGGTCCACAACCTGCAATAAACCATGCTTTCCTTGCATGAAAAATAACATAATATTCACCAAAATCTTGAAGGAAATTCTTTCATACTACCATCAACCATCATAAAGGGTTGTGCTTCATGACTCAACTTAGCTTGTACTGCCATGATTGGTCTTCAATATATCAACCATCATAAAGGGTTGTGCCTCATGACTCAACTTAGCTTGTACTGGCATGATTGGTCTTCAATATAATCTCACATTATAAACAGCTCACTTGAAATTGTTTCTCATGAACTACAAGTATATGTTTCCTTGCGAATTGCCTTGCTCTATATGGTTGTTGTATCCCAACTTTAAATCCAAGAGTTATTGAAACCCGAGTCCTCATCTCAGTGATTGACTCCTTTGAATTGGCCCTAAACTTTTCCAAGTACTTTATGGACAAGTACAAGTACTTTGAATTCATCTAATGATTTTTATTCTATAGGACATGAATACTTGAGGTTCCACCTTTTAATCTAAAATGTGGTCTTTCCTTCAACAATAGAAGCATGTACTATAAACAGATAATCCTCAGACACTTTACGTACCGCTCTAACCCTATCCCTTTCATTTCACAGACTTATTTATCAATGCCTATGGACCATTCTTTCAAAGCCCTACAGAATTCATCAACATTTGCAAACCTTGCACCGACTATCAATTTAGACTTACCCTTATTAGTGTCTAAATTAATGCTAGGGTAACTTGAATTGTTTCCTTGCTCTTTTCCTTGCTCTTTACAATCACTTATATCCAGTAACTCCAACTCAACAGTTGCAGGCTTTATAAAATCCTTCATATCTTCCCTTGCTAGGTTTGACATTCTTACATCGGGTTGTGTGTTATAAAAACTTGTCTCATGCACCTCAGTAGTGATAGCTTCCTCATGCCTATCTTCAGCACTAGCTTCCTCATACATATCTTCACACGTAGCTCTCACATTTTCCTATTTATATTCTATAAGCAATTGCCTTGCAAGACGGCTTAAAGAATTACATACTAGATTGAAAGCTTTATTTCCCCTTGATATAAGTCTAGCATTATTTTGACATGTTTAAAATTCTCGGGAGACTAGGCCACTATGGAATTTATAATGTGGTATGCAAAAATATATTTTATGTGGATAAGTTGTATCATGCAAATATGTTCCAAATAACTTAAGCAGTGTGAAGTAGGAAAAGTACTTCATGTTAAAATCCTCTATGGACTATATTCGTGTCCCCACCATTCCCATGGTGTGATTTGCTGTCTTTTCCAAAAAGAAAGTAGCCCCCATAGTTCACTCATGTATACTTCAATGTTGATATTTTCTATGAAATACATAATAATAGCACATTCAGCTTTTTTTAAAAAGAAAAAAAAACGAGTAACATATTTTAAAGCATAAGGGAGTTTTCTATATCTAACTTGAACAAAATCCTAACTATCATTACATAACTGCTAACATGCAATCTGTCCTATTCATGAGGAGATATAAATGGCAATACAAGACAATTTTTGTGTTTTTTGAATCACCATTTATAAATTTATTAAACAAGACAAGGGAACATACCTTCCATAATGCACCATTGGAACCCCATTCTCCCACAATGCTTATGCTGTCTTTTTCCTCTAAATTGTTTAATATCTTGAGTAAACAATGAAAACCTGTTTATGAAACATGCAATTTTGTATTTACGATACATGCAATATTTGCTATCTAAAAGATGATTCATTGTTTACATATCTCTTTAATAACCTGATATTTATTGTTTAGATAATGACAACTTGAGTAAACGTGAACAACGATTCATTGTTTACGAATCGTGTGGGACGCACTTTTCAAAAATTTGTGAATCATGTGCGTTCTTCTAAGAGATTAAAGTAGGAAAGCAATTAAAAGCATAATGTGGTCTAAAATACTTACACAAACCTTCTCGACGCAGAAATGGAACAAATTTGGGCCGAAATCTTAAGCCTTGGATCAAAACTTATTGAGTCTCTAGCGTAACATGAGCAACTCGACATACTTTGAACCGATTTCTTGAAAATGCAAGGCTTGGAGTTGAAAATTGATCAACCTAAACCCTAAGAAATCTTAACAATGCTTCATTTCAGTGGTAATAATTTCATGCAAAATTTTAAACGACACTAAGTAGATTTTAAGTGAAATGAAATCATAAACTAAGTAATAATTTTTAATTTTTAAAGTACAAGAAATTAAGTGATTTTTATTAAAATTACGAGAGTTTTTTGTGCTTTACCTTTTCTTATTGCATATGAGAAAAGATAATTTAATATTAATATAAAAACATAAATATCCCTGACTTTTTTTTAATGCAATATATAATTTTTTTTTGTTTATTTTTCAATTGGCGTTCATATTACAATACCACATAAAAAATTTAATATTATTATAGGTTTTACTTTGTTGAACAGAACATTCAACCTAACCAATGATAAAAAGGTTGACCGGATATGAATTGGTGGCAAGACCTTGGAGTACATATTAGAAATTTTGATAAATTTTAGATTGTTTTGGTCATTGGTGAACGGATTTTGAGTCTTCAGACCAGAACTTTTACTCTAAAAAATTGGATCATTGGGTGGGTTAAAAGGGTTTTGAGGACGTCTTGATTATTTTATGCATTATCTTTTTCTCATCCCTTTTAGTCTTTTTATTTAAATATCTAAAAAAAGTAACTCTATCATATGAGAAAAATATTATAAAATACACAAATTAATCAATTAGCTTGTATTTCAAGTATTTAATAAATAATTATTAAGAGAGACTTACAGAAGAAAAGGTTCGTTTATTTTTTAAATAAATATAATAATTTAATATTTAATATTTAATAAATATAACAATTTTATCAAATAATTTGTACTTCTAAAAGTAAAAAATAAATTAGCTTGCTTGGCCAAGCACGAGAACAATGTACAAGTTTACTAAAAAGGGGATGTTAATCATATAAACAGTTCTTAGAGTGCTGAGCTCATAATTCAAATTATCAAAAAAGTGAACCTCTGTTAATCCAAAATACCATCCAAAAAAAAAAAATCCGATCTTACTCTCTGTTCAATATTTAAGAAGTTTAAATAAAAATATAAAATTTAATAAATAAATTTAGATAAATAAATGAAATTAAATTTTAATTTTAATATTCAAAGACGAGCTGAATTAAACTTATTTATAATTATACAATATATATTATTTTATATTTTTATATATTATATAATTTTTATTTTTAAAAAAATAAATATATACAATATTATAGTATAAATATTAAAAAATATTTTAAATTATTTATATTTTAAAATTAAAAAAAATTATTAAATTTTAAATTTTAAATTTTAAAAATATATTTTACAAAAATAAAGAGTAAAATTCATTTTACATTGTGTTTCGATTTACATCGTATGAGTTTTTATGATATTCAATTTTTTTATGCTTTAATTCATTAGACAAATTAATCAACGTCGTTAAATTTTTGTTTAGCCGAAGATTTTATATCAAAACCAACCCTGTTCTTACTCTCTCTGTTACCCTAAGCCCCGTGGCTACTCTACCCTAAACAAAATCCTTTTAGTTAAAAGTTCAAATTTGGAAACAAGCAAATGCTCTCAGATTGCAACAGTATACTTTAAAAAATCTTTATTGTATATTTCATGAAAAGAATATTTCAGAAACGAGCTTTAAACGAGACTATTCAATCCGAAATAAACCAAATCCAAGAAAGCCCAGAATTACAGACAGATCAGAAAAATCGAAACGAAACCAACCAAATTCATCAGAGCAAAATCGAAAAACCAAATCTCTTTTACCGTAAAAGCGGCAATAAATAATATTATATTCCAAAATTCAGATCCAAAGAATACCTATTTTCACATATCCTAAAGATGGGTATTTGAAAGGAAGAAGAATAATTAAAAAAACACAACCTTTTAGCTCCTGAGAAAGCGAGAATGACAAAATTTGAGAGTACAATGGAGAGAAGAAGGCACCAAGGCAATGCTAGCTGGAGCAGTAATGGAATTAGGGTTTTGTCAAACAAAGGGCTAGTGGCTGGGATGGGATGGGAAGCAGAAGAATGATGGTCTATATGCGTCGCTTTAGATTGGGATCCTGTAGACGAGTCGTGGCTACGACTAATTTTCAGGGAAAAAAAAATCACATCAAAATAATTTTTTTGAGATGTCAATAGATTAGAAATAGGAAACAGTGGTGAAAGTTTGAGAAATAAATAAGAAAAGAAGAAAGCTAAGTTAAAAATAAAG
>JAQSVH010227875.1:0-13162 GCA_029448705.1 Adansonia digitata
TTTTCCTATAAATGCTAAAGACTTGAATGGTCTCAACAATGATGGTAAATATAGGTCAATGTTATAGCACAAGCGAGAGAAGAAATTTGCTACTACTACCTCCGCATACCCTAAGATCTTTGGGAATATAACTAACCCTATATCGCTAAGGCAAAGACATCCAAAACTTTCTTTGGATTAGTGATATTCGACATTGCTTCCTTTAGACTAGCCCAAAAAATGTATTAACTATTCGCTTTTATCTTGGCATGGCCATCGATCTAAGACTCCATGGCTTTAAAGATTCATGCTAGTCTTTTCTTAAAAGTTAGAGATTATCGTGCTTTATAATATATCTTATCGAAGTTGGCCTTTTTAATGTTAGGCAATATAGTGTATTTGTTGATTATGGGAGTCAAATCCTCCCAATTGAAGGTGAAGCATCAATATGCTAGATTCTAAAGCTATGATGCTGCTCGTAACAGGCCAAAGTCCAATGAACTTGAAGTAATAAAGCTATATCCTTAAATCTCTTCGTGAATAACTTATTCTCATTATTATCCCAACTAGCCCATATGTGCTTCAGATCATGCTAGTCATTTTGATGGTATCCTATCTTAACTTTTTCATATGTTTTTTAGACATAGCTTGGCTTAAGGATATCCACATCTTTGTGCTGTCAACCCTATGACCATGCTTTATCTTCTTCAAAAGAATTAAAGATAGGAATGAACTATTGCTCTGTAACAGATACCTCTTGCTGAACATTAAACCAATAGCTAGTTGTCCCATAATGATGACATGATGCATGATGCATGTAACAATCAAGAAACAAAAAGAGAATAGGTTAGTGATAATACGAAATAATACATACAAGAATAAAGAATGGAAGAATAAAAATATACAGAAAATGCCTCAACAATAGGCATTATGATGCCTAAGGATGAACTTGACAATTATTAGTATCATGACAAAGTAAATACCTATAGATAGCATAACGATGTTTTTAGGTAAAAGTTACCTTTATTGACATGATAGAATACCTTTAAAGATAAGCTAAAGCCTACACGGCGACATACATATGCCATCACTTAGTATTTAACGTGCATTAAGCCATCTATCAGATAGCATAACGACTTGTTCATGTGAAGTTTTGCCTTCATCAAGGAGGCATGATGCCTTTTGGGACACAACAAATTGACTAAGGAGTGATGTTCGTTCATCACCACCTAAAGTAAGACATGCCTTAAGCTATTATCGGGTAACATAGTAGCTTTTTTGGTTAAGTATGACTTTTTTCAAAGTGCCATGGTGCTTTGTAACTTACAACATTTGCTTGCCATCACTCACTTATTAATGAAAGTTAGCCATCAATCGAACAACATAATATCGTATCCTAACACTACATGACACATATGGGCAGCAATGTTCGTTCACTATCGCCTACATAACTATGGCATGCAAGAGTAAAGGTTAGAAATGTTTCCCTAAGTGTCCTTATTCTCTAGGTCATTTTAGCTGTATTTCGGCGTGGTTTGATATAGTTTAGCTTGTATGGTTCACTATATGGGTTTAAGTTAATGTCTAAATTGATATCCAAACTGCTCTTCCATCTGGTAAGGACAACCAAGGCATCCTAATCCTAGGCCCATTGCAGGCTTGGTGAAACAGGTTCAATCTAATGGATGTATTTCCCTATGCAAATACAAAGGGTTACTTATAAGAGACATAAGTAATTTACACCCTGAAAGCTACTACTATGCCTGTGGTACTCACAAAGGCAAATAAAACCATGGAGTTTAGTGGGAATCTAATGCAAATGCAAGTGCACAGTGTGTGTCGAGGAAATAATAAAACATTTTGTTTACCTCATGTTACCATATTTATTGAATCGATTCTATTTGGAATAAAGTAGTCCTTAGTGATCACATAATAAAAATCACGAGAAATAAAAGATTAATAGATAAAAATGGAAAGGGATTATAGTTGAATGATTATTGAAAATAGAAGAAACAGAGAACCAAGTAAGACATGGCTAGTTGTAGGCGAGCTGTCTAAATTTGTCCCCAGTAGAGTGGCCAAGCTATCAGCAATATGCCTCCTACAAAGCAAATGCGTACAATTTAAAAGTATTTCTCGATAATGAAATGTCCTCTTGGTTGGGATTCTTTCTTTTTTCAATATGATGGAAGGGGAAAAAAATGAATCTTGGCTCTTGACCATGAAAAGGGATTGTTGAATGAACCACTCATCCAACTAGTCTCAAGTGGCCACCATAAAGTGGACACCAATTAGAGTCACCACCAATCATTTAGGCTAGGCACGATCGGGTGTCTATTGAATTCGATATTCAAAGTTATGAAACTAAAAACATCAATTCTATGGTCTACATAATTTAGAGATTTGACAGTCAAATTTAGGAGTTAGTTTACAAGTAAAGAAGTACGAACCTCCCACGACTCGCGAAATTGGTACCTTTCTAGCCATGTCTTAACTTAGTTTTGGTTCCCTTAGTTTTGGATTACCAATATTTAAATATAATCCTCTTTTATGCATGAATTTGAATATGGATCTATTGACTTATCATGGCCTAAAAATTGGGTTTAAATATTAAAAATTCTGAAGGAAATCTGGGGAAAAAAATTTGATCTTTTTGACAAATTTAAGAAAAATGAAATTGATAAATTTAAATTTACAAAATTTGACTATTTCTTGACAATTTTTGACAAATGAAGTTGGAGTATCCCTTTAGAAGACAAGGTTGGAGTATCACTTTAGATGAAAAGGTAAGAGTATCCTTATAGATGAAAACTTTGGTAAGTTTTGAAATTTAAATAGAGTTTGTAAAAGTATGGTTCAAGTAACCACTTAGAGAACAAAGTTTAGAGTACCCCAATGGAAACTTCAATGATTTTGGAGAGATGAGCCCGAAGGATTTATCTTGACAAAGGTTCAGTGATTTCTTGATAAAATGACATTTTTGACAAATTCTTGACAGAATAGGTAATTCTTGATTAAAATAGAAATTGATAAAAATAGAGGTGACGGACAAGGATTATTTATATCTTAATCTAGACTTACAACGTCAATGTACATATTTTGACTCAAAAGGACTAATTGGTGCCACTTAGAAACGTTCCAATGTCTTAGAGTGGGAATTCAGAAATACCAATTAATTTTAACTAATGCTAAAAACAAGGGACAGCATTGCGCTATCCCCCTTTTGGAATTTATTTTAGGCAAATTCAAAGGTGTTAAGAGGTGGATAATGTGCCATTAGAAAGGTAACTTGATAAGATTTAATGTAAAAATGTTCCAAAAGTCCCAAAAAATTGCATTTAGGGTGGAAATAATTTTTGAATTTAGGTTAAGCTCGACACTGACAGCACTGCAAGGGAAAAAGTGTAGCAAATTTTGAAATATCATTTCTGACTGATTCAGAATCATTAGATCACAAATGATACCTTTCCAGGAAGGTAATTTCATGAAAATTTTAGGAAAAATATTTTGAAAATTAAAAAAAATCATCATGGGCCAAATGGTCGAAACAAAATGTAAATTTCTAATTTTAGGAGTTTCAAATAACAGAGGTTCAAAAAATCCTAACTCCCTCATCTAGAATGATCCAAGGGAAAATGAAATATTGTTGGAAAGGATATTTGATGCCCTTTCAGGAAAAAATATCACAAAAATTTTTAAAAATGTTTAAGGTTCAGAAATGATTTTTCAAATTGTGACCATAATGCCATTAGGGCAAAACAGGGGAGTTTTTTTGTTTTCTTAATTTTCTTTGGCCTAAACTCAAGAGACAAACATCAGAATGTCCATGGTAGAAAAGAATAAATGATATGGGCTTCATGAGCTCATTTACACAATCCTAGAGTAGTTTGGTAAGATGAAACAGCTCATTAACTGTGATACAAACACAAAGGCTCCAGTTAAAAGATTAAGACATAAGCCACTTTAGACAATAAAAGAAGCATTTTAATTTTGAAAATAGAACATTTAGCCTCAATAACCCTCAAATCCAAACATGAAACTTGATTTTTCCTAAAGATTAGGAGACCAATGAATAAAAACCTTAAGCCCATGTTAATCATCATTTATTGAAGTTAGCATGGCCTTAACTTGGGAGGCTTTTTAAAAAGGTTTTTTTTCTTTTAATAATCATCAAACGAGCACCTTCACAAGTATATTATGAACTAAATACAACATATGTGACAAAGAACATAAATAACATGCTTAGACATAAAGATGTTATCTTGACATGTAAATGTTGACAAAAATGAAAGAAAATGACTAATAAGATGCATTGAAATGCTAGCTTCAAATAGAGATGCTATCTTGACAAATATATTATGAAATAAATATGAAATTCATGAGAATGAACATAAGTAGCATGTTTAGACTAGTAAAATAGTATCTTTACATGTAAATAATGAAATATAAGTACTCCTAAGATGCATAGAAATGTTAGCTTCATGAACAACATAAAAAGTCCTGCCATAGGAGATGATATAAACATGTTTCGACAAGAAAAGGCTTGCTGGAATTTTTAGAACAACATTAAAACATGTTTTTAAGGCAAATCAAGCACATAAACATGGAGAAGCATGGCAACGGAGTCAAAATAGCACCAAAATTCCTAGTCTACCATAAACAAAGCCACAAAATACGTGAGAGTCCTAGGAATAAGGTCATGCTCACATCGGTACGGCTCTCTAAAATGATGAAAATAATTGCCAAAGAAGAAAATAAAATGAAAACGAGATTGAAATTATACCAAGTAGCTTCAAACCTTACATTAGCCCTTGAGGAGAAAGTTATCAACTTTGACCTCACTTTTTCCCCTTTCTTTACTATTGATTAGCAAGAAATGGGTTGCTAAAATGAGCTTAGGGGATGTGCTAACAATGGAGGTGGGGTTCAAAATGAAAAAAGCATGGAGTAAAGGGTTTTGAAAGGTTTTTTGGTGGTGGCTTTAAGGAGCTATGCAAATGAATGGTTTCTTGAAAGGATGGTGTAAACACCCATTTTTGTTCAGGCACCTTTTTCTAGTAGTCTTAATTATCAAATTGAGAATTTAGTGGTCACCCTGACAGAGTTCGACTTTCAACAGGTGGACTTCACACTTTCAAGACTAATTTAGTCACCCTTAAGTGGTTGTATGTGCACGTGACAGAAAAGTACCTTTTTGAGGGTCAGTCTTGGATAAAAAGGACAAATATTTAAGAGAAAATTTAGTTTTTAAATATTCTTTTATCAAATTTTGAAAATCATTCCTACAGATGATATCACAGTCAAATTTTTCAATTTTAGGAATTTTTTAAGATTTTTTCGTAACACTCAAAAAGTTGACCGTTGCATTTTTTTAAGACACCTGTGATGCATTTAAGCCAATATGCATTCCAAAAAATTACAAAATATTGAAGAAAAATTATATATTGGCATTTTATACCATAAGGTGTCAAATTGTTAATTTTGCCAATTATTTTTAAATTTCTCATAGTATCGCAAGTATTTCGCTTGCAAATTTTTTTGATAAAGATTTGTTCTAAGTTTTAGATTTTTATCTTTACCATTTTTAATTTTAACTAATATTCTAGATAATATGTTTTATTTAACTCATTTATAAGTTTCAATTTATTTTTTAAAAAATTTTCTCAAATTGCAAAATACAAACTTTCATTTATTTGTAAAATTTTTGGTAGAATTTTCTCAAGTTTTGAACTTCAAAATTCTTTAAATATTCTCACTAAGTTACCATAAAATCAGTTTTGAAGAATTCCAATTCATTTTGTAGATTTTTCTCATTTTGAAAGTACGAAGTTTTTCACTTTATAAATTGTTTCAGTTGGATTTTTCCTAGTTTATAATTTTTAAAATTCTGAAAATATTATTACTAAATTCATATTAAATCAGTTTTTGAAAATTGAATTTATTTTATGAGCTTTGAATTTATACAGATATATATATCAATTTTCTTTCATAAAGATTTTTCTCGCATAATTTTATGAGTTTTGGATTTTCAATCAAGGTTTTCTTTTCATTATTTCATTTTCAAATTTTAGTTTATGATTATTAACTTTAAATTTTTGTTTTTGTTATTTTCATTTTTAATTTATTTTAATTATGGATTTTTTCTACTAGTTTCAGGGAAAATAGTCTACTTGATTTCTAACTTTTCCCTAACCAATTTAATTGGTTTTTAATTACCCACTAGTGACATTATTTAGATAATCATGAGAACATTTTTAGCTCACATCCATTTAATGCAAATTACAATTAACCATGCAAAAAATCAGAGGAAAATAAAAAAATCATAAAAATAACAATTTTTTTGAGATTTTTTTGGGCCGTTCAGCCAAGCTTTTTTTCAACCAATTTTGGTCAATATCTCCCCTTATAAAGAAGGGGAGAAAGCTTCAAATAAAAGATTTGGAGCTTTGAAAAGAAAAAACACTAAAAAATACTAAGTTTTTTAAGGTATAATACCTTCTAAAAATCTTCAAGCTTTGTTGGTTTCATGCATTTTTCTTCTTTTCGGTGAACCAAAATCATACTTAAGCTCATGAATTTGGTTTAATGTTGAAAGGCAAAGTATGTTGGCTATGATCTATTTTATTTGCTTTAGTTGTTATGTTCGATTCTTCTTAATAATAGCTTGTTTTTGTTATGAACTTGTTTATGCTGATATTATGTTGATCTTTACAATATGATGTTGATTTTTCCATGTATCTGTTTATGTTAATATTATTTTCCTTGATGTTTTCTTGATAATTTGTTGTTAAATATGCTTGTAAGCTTATTTTTCATGATTTTTTTGCATGTTTATGTTGAGTTAAACTTACTAGATAGAGGAGATATAATTGTTATGTTAAGGAAAAATTGTTTCTTATGGTTTTTTTATGATGGCCAAAACTCATGGAAGCCTTGATCTTGATTTTTGGTTGTTATTGCTATGATAATTTATGTTATTTTGTGATCTTGGGACGTTGTAGGGACTAAATAACTAATTTTTCAAAAATCTTGAAAGCCACAGATGGGAAGATCCATGTTGGCCAAACCTAACAAAGTGTGATGGGTTGATATTTTGATGTTATTTTGTTAATATATAACATGCAGGGGCCAATTTGTAAAAAAAAAAAATATAAAGAGTTTTGTGTAAATATTAAAAAATTTATTCTAGGGTTAAAAGAAAGTGGCTGAACCTTAATTGTGAATTTTTATGTGATCTTTTATGATTATTTTGATTTATTTCATGTTTGATTTTATATTTTATTTATATAGGGACTAACTTGCAAATTTAGAAAAGTTTGGGGACCATTAGAAAATTCTAGCATTTTAGGTCAAAATGGTCATCTCGAACATGAAATCGTTTACTTAAAATATTTTAAAATATTTTTAGCATTCCACTGGTCCTTCGATGAGGTGTTAAAAATATTAAAACTTTTAGTATTTTGAAAATTTTAGGGACTTAATTGCATTTTTTGCATTTTAGGTCACCTGAGAATCTAGATTACCTATTTAGAATATTTTAGGCATTTAAAAAACATTATTAGCATTTTTAGCCAATTTGGGACTAATTTGTAATTTTGAAAATTTTGGGGACCTAGTAGCAATTTTTGTACCTTAGGTCATATTTGTCATCTAAACTACCCATTTAGGGTAAAAGTCACCATTACTTATCTTTTCATGGTTTTTAAGATTACTGAGATACTTTCATATCGAAGGTACACCACAGGGGCATTTTAGCTTAACATCGAGTCGTAGGTAGTCATCGTAATGCTTTTATGCCAAATGTGTGTGTTTAGGATAGGTTCACCCTTCTATGGTCTTTTTTCGTATCTTTTACGATTACCAAGATACTTTCATGTCAAAGATATACCTTATAGGCATTTTCATAGTTTTCCAAGAATCAAGTCTAATGTAGTCACTGGCATGCTTTTATGCCAAAGGTGTGTATTTAGGATATTTTTACCCTACTATGGTTATTTTCAAGTCCTTTAGGGTTACCAAGATACTTACACGCTGAAGGTATACCTGAAGGGCATTTTAGTAATTTCACATTAGAACTAAGTCCTATGTGATTACTAGGATACTTTCATGTCAAAAGTACACATTAGGAATAAGTTAGTCATTTTAGGCTATTTTTTAGTCTTAAGATATTCTAGAAATATTTTAAATAAAATCAAAAAATGTATTTAGAAAATTAAGGTAATGTCCCCAAGTTAGAATAATATATGGAATTTCTCCTAAAATATGAGAAAGGCTATGAATTATTTTAATAGTAGGAAATCCTTTTCAAAGTGAAAATTAAGATTTTTATAACTTTTTGAAAAATAGAACCTTTCGTATTCCTCTAGCCCTCTAGCAGGGTGCAAAAGATATTTTGATTTTTAAAACCTTTTTTGTACCTCTGGTCTTCTGATAGGTACAAAAGAGAATGATAAAAACTTTCATATTCCATTGATCTTTTGGTAGGGTACGTAAGAGATTTTGATTTTCAAAATCTTGATTTTTCTAACACGGAATAATAAATTGGTTTCAAAAAATATTATTTCACGAATTATAATTAAATGCCATATATTGAAATTGATAAAAATTAAAATTCAAGTTAACATGTAATTAATAAGGTACCAATTATTGGGCATCACAAAAGGGTTGAGCTTTACTTGTGATTGTAACTGACTCTTGGATCTTTCTAAATGATCTCTAGTATGATTATGGACCTTGGAGTTGCTATTCTAGGGTTTTGTAACCCTCAAATGCAAACTTCAGTGGTGACTAATCTCGCCTAGCCTAAACAAATAAGTGGTGACACCAAATAAATAATTGTTTTATAATGAATATTTAGGGTTAAGTCGAGTAAGCTATTCATCTCGACCATCTAGTCCTCGAAGATGAGAAAATATTAATAATGATATCGCTTAGAGAATTATGAGAACATCAAATAAAGATTTATCAATAAATATAAAACAAGGGCCTTTTTAAGTCGAGCTTGTCAAGATCCATATCCGAGCTAGTTATGACATATGGTGATTGAAGAGAGTTTTAGGGAGTGTTTGAATATGATAAAAAGTGTTTGAAAAATGTGTGTTCAACTGAGAATGTTGGTCTTATATGACCATGCAAATAGTAAGCACCATATACAAAAAGAAAGGGCACTTTGGGATTTTGGCACTTTGGGATTTTGGTGCATGTATCTCGTACATGGACAAGGTACTATGCTTAGCTACCCACTAAGTCCATTGGCTAGCTTAGCAAAAACAGTGACTCAAGATCATTTTTGGTAGCTAAGCAATGAGAAAGTCCAACACTACCTTCTAACAAATTGAATTAAGTCATGAACATGTCCCTTGTCATGGCTATTTAGGCCTCAAAATTTTGTTAAAACCCAATCAGAGTCCAATGCTGAGGCCTGCTATAAATTTGGATGATCTTTGGTGACAAAAACATGGTTCAATTTGTGTTTTAATGTCATGGTGTAAGGGGGTGAAAATGGCACAGCACTTTAGCCTTAAAGTATCGATACAATGTATATTGTGTCGATATTAGGAGCAAATTCTTGGTCAAGGTATCAATGCAATGAAGTTATCACTACCTAGAGGATGATATCAATACCAGAACTCTTTATATCAATACTAACTGGCCAAAATGGATTTTTAAGCTACTGTGAAGCCTGGTATCACTGCAAATGGTCTCTATCAATACAATAGCACCCATATTAATACATAACCATTTTATATCAATACAACATGTGAAATTTCAAATTTTTTGTGATGAAGAAGCCTTGTATTGACACCAAAAGTCCATGTGTCAATACAAAGCATGGAAAAATGTGAATTTTTCATACCTTTGGCCTTTTGAATGCCTTACCTTAGCGAGGAATGATAGATGACTAACCTGTGCTTGTCTGTATAACCTTAATCACACCTCAAATAGTGACCTTTGAAGCCTCATTTTTACATTTTTTCTTTAATACAACACCAAGGTGTTTCAGACCTTCACAAAAAAAATTTCTCCTAACTCCATCTTGCCTAATAGTGCTTAGTCACCCAGCACCCAACAATTATACTTATTTTTGTTTTTATTTCTTGCATTCTATTACCTTTCGATTATGTCCTAGGATGCCAAAAATTAGCCTAGACAATATGGGGTGTCTACACTATATATTAAGAAATCTACAAGATTGGGCTTGGGAGGCAGTTACACCATAAGTAAAGACTTGATCCTCCTCTTGATGCCCAGAAATTGGTTTTAGCTAATGACACATATTCGAATTATATTTTCCTTGGTCTCAGTCATTCAAATATTCAACCATAATCCTTATTTTATTCATGAAGAAACAATAATATATCATAGAAAAAGAAAAACATCTATCTCAAGATTCCTATCGAATACCTATAAGAGCCACCAAGCGTTGGTTTGAGCCTAGAATTTACAGCTTAATTTAGAGCAAAAAGCTTTTCACAAATGAAAATTTTCACACAAATGTATGACTTTAAAAATATTTACAAATTAGGTATCAAACAAAAATTATTTACCAAGTTAGACTCTATTTAAAAAAAAAACTAAATGGAAAAAAAATACAAATTTGAAAATAAGGCTAGAAAATCAAAATTTTTTTTTGGGTTAACATAAGAGCCTTCGTGTGAGCCACTAGAAACCTACTATTGGACATCCCTAGATCTATTGGCTCTTTAAAGGGCATTTTTGGAATCTTTTCGAGGCATCCAAATCCATCAAGGTAGCTAACACCTAAAACTCGAATAAACCAGAAAATGCTTGACAACTTTGACATATCAAGCTCTTTGAATTTATTTGGCACAATTTCAAACACATAAAATTGCAAACTAAAATTCCTATGAATTCTGACTTAGTAAAAATCTAGAAAATCATTTTGGACATCAAATGAATTTTTTAAATGGATGTTACTACATCGCACAACATGTTCAGATAGCTTACCTTGTGGATTTTTTTCCTGATTCGTCTGGAATACCCACCAAACAAGTCATACAGAGTTGAAAAGCTTATTTATTCTATTTTAATCTAAAAAATATAATAAAAATCTATAAAAGCAGTTATTCTCGTAGAAGATAATTTGCCTTACAATTCAAGCGCTAAAATAGAGCCATCCAAATAGCTCATGTTACGATATTTCTTCTGGGCACATCTGACCACGAAATTGGACTTTTCAAAAGCCTATTATACTACCCACTTAATGAGGATTTAAAAAATCCTAACAAATAAATGTTGTGTTCAACATGGACCAAAAATATTTCTTTTATCAAAACTATTATAATGAAAAACTTTAGTAACTCTATAACAAGTGTGATCACAGACACTTATTTCTAATTTTTCTAGCCAACTTCTAGATATTTGAACATCCAGTAGCAAGGCTAAAGACATTTTATATGTGTCAAAGGAAAGGAAAAAAACAAAAATACCTAAATAACTCAACCTAGAATTCTCAATGCTACTATCATCGAAAAACATCAGAGTCATGCAAGTGATTCACTTTTTTCGCATTTATAACTATTCAAATATTCTAAACAAATAAGAGGCACAACAATGCCACTCACTTCAATTCTGTAACTAGCAACCAAATGACTCTAAACAACCACATTAAACACACCTAAATCATCTATCATGGCTCCAATAAGGACTCTATAAGTTTAGTCTACAAAACTAATAAAAACATTTAGATATATGCTCCAAATCAACCCTAAATTCAAGTGTTTATTTAAATGTCCTCAAGTTGCTCTTGAAAGAACTTCTTTAATAAAATCAAACCTACCACTCACTCATTGATTCAATGAGCCAAAGCTTGTTCTTGCGGGTTATTTTATGAAAACATGTAGAAAGACACTCCAAACAAACATTTCAACAAACATGTAGTATACTACCTATTTTGTTCAGTAGAAACTTGTTAACCATAATCCTAATCTACTAAACATTTAGCCAAACATACCTAAACTAATCATACTCGTCTAATCAATCATTCTCATCAAATTCTCATCATTTAGCAATCACCACAAGGAAAACAAGCTTGATTACAATTTAATTAACATGATTATTATTTCAACTTAAAAATTCAACCATTTAGCTCAAATTTAAACATGTAATCTTTTAATTTCAACAAATTAAGTCTAAATTTCAGCATACCCAAGCTCAACCTAACTTGATTCATCAAAATTTCACCAAGTCATCATTACCTATGCTAATCTAAATTAAGATCCTCCCAAAATACAAAGTGGTCAAACCTAGCTAGATGAATTTAAGTTTGTTTGAACCTCTCAGAGTCTAAGAACCTAAGATTTCATCATTAATCACAAGATTTAATCTCTAAGTTCTTAGATTTTAGCTCACACTAGCTCAAAATATCAATATTAAGCAAGAATCTATCAATTAAGTTCAAGATTCATCTAACCTAAGCTAGTCAAACCTAAGGCTATATGTTATTCCATGGTGGAATGCTTCATGCCTTTTTTCAGCTTATTCAAACTTAAGTTTAGCTCAAAAACTAAGAATTACAACTTTAAAGTTTAAGATTTCAACTCAATACACTTAGATCCAAGCCCAACATATTATGATCCTTCCAAAATGAAATAGTTGAAACTTTGATCTAAGTGATCTATTTGTTTGAGCAATAGGATAGGTTGATTAATTATGATTTTAATTTTTTCTTCAATTAATCATCAAAACATGTTTCAATCTCATTAGACCTAACTATAACCTAACTTAAATCAAGAAGGTGTCATCAAATCATAAAGATTCATCATGGTTGAAGGCTGAATTCAATACAAGCATTTTCAGACACTATTCAAACAAGAAATCATGCTAATTAGTTGAAACTAAAAAAGATAAGGAAGAAATGTTACCTATTCAAGCTTTTTCTCCACCAAGAATATGAAAGAAGATGAGAATATTCTAGAATATCTAAAGTGTTTAAACTGCTAAAAGGTCTTAAATGAATACACAACCATCCTTATTTATAGGCCTAAATGCTAAGATTTAGTCTTAAACCACCTTAAGGTGAGGTTAAACTAATCACTAACTTCCTTAACTAAATTAGGATTAAATGACCCTCACACCCTTAATGAATATATGAGCACAATTTTCACATTAAACGCATGTAAATTTGGCAAAGCATGGTTATTTAGCTAATTTGTGTACAAAG